>CABFOW010005932.1:23619-37103 GCA_902141385.1 Timema californicum
TATCAACAGATCTTGAATGTCTGTCAATGGTGCCCTGGAATTTCGTCAAAACCTTTTCTCTTTATTTAAAAAAGTTTTGACCTAATTCCAGGACACCCTTGACAGACATTCAAGATCTGTTGATATTAGCATGTGAATAAAACTAAACTCTACGTTGCTACTGGAGAAATATTTGATTTATTTTGTACCAAAAATATTTCATTTCTATAAAAACTAAAAATTCTTTCGCTTCCTTCAGCCGCACTTTAAGCATTCGCGCTTGTCCCGCATTTAGCAGTCAGTGGTATAATACGGTCGTGTTAAACCAAAGCTCCCAGGTTCGACGGGGACAAATCACGGACAACTCAAAGCGTAGTTTTTTTTTACTACAAGTATAGGCAGGGGGGCACAAGACGGTGAACTCCACCTTCGCCTGGGATTAGAGCACCTCTCGCATGTTCATAACCAGTCATGGACACCCCTTTATCGAGCCAGAGGTCTTGTGTAGCCAATAGAAGGACATGGTTAAGGTGCGGCCGAAGGGAGCAAAAGTATGTTTACAGTTTTTATAGAATTGAAATTTGTTGGCCAAATTAAATCAAATATTTCTTCAGTAGCAACGTAGAGTTTATTTTTCTGCACATGCTAATATCAACA
Source organism: Timema californicum (assembly GCA_902141385.1). Lineage (NCBI taxonomy): Eukaryota > Metazoa > Arthropoda > Insecta > Phasmatodea > Timematidae > Timema > Timema californicum. Next base: position 24,256 of record CABFOW010005932.1, read on the forward strand.
GATCTTGAATGTCTGTCAATGGTGCCCTGGAATTTCGTCAAAACCTTTTCTCTTTATTTAAAAAAGTTTTGACCTAATTCCAGGACACCCTTGACAGATATTCAAGATCTGTTGATATTAACATGTGCATAAAACTAAGCTCTACGTTGCTACTGGAGAAATATTTGATTTATTTTGGCCAAAAACATGCAATTCTATAAAAACTGTAAAATTACTCGCGCTCTCTTCTGTCGCAACTTAAGGATTACCTTACAACTGTCCAAAGACGCACGGGCTATGGCCAGGGACACTAAATACCTCGTAGATTCCAATCCTCACACCTGAGGACGACTCTAGTACGGACAATTCGAGTACGAGGAGGATTATAACTACACGTCCAGAGTGGTGGAGGGGCGGGCGACCTCAATCATCCTATTGGAGGGGAAAATAATATCCCCGGACCTACGTACTAGTGGGAACTTTATGCTAATAAGTACCATAGTAGTGCGCCATGGTGGTACTTTATACTAATAAGTACCATAGTAGTGCGCTATGGTGGTACTTTATACTAATAAGTACCATAGTAGTGAGCTATGATGGTACTTTATACTAATAAGTACCATAGTAGTGAGCTATGATGATACTTTATACTAATGAGTACCATAGTAGTGGGCTATGATGGTACTTTATACTAATGAGTACCATAGTAGTGCGCTACGATGGTACTTTATACTAATGAGTACCATAGTAGTGCGCTACGATGGTACTTTATACTAATAAGTACCATAGTAATGCGCTACGGTGGTACTTTATACTAATAAGTACCATAGTAATGCGCTATGATAGTACTTTATGCTAATAAGTACCATAGTAATGCGCTTTGGTGGTACTTTATACTAATAAGTACCATAGTAATGCGCTATGATAGTACTTTATACTAATAAGTACCATAGTAATGCGCTATGATGGTACTTTATGCTAATACGTACCATAGTAATGCGCTATGATAGTACTTTATGCTAATAAGTACCATAGTAATGCGCTATGATGGTACTTTATACTAATAAGTACCATAGTAATGCGCTATGATGGTACTTTATACTAATAAGTACCATAGTAATGCGCTATGATAGTACTTTATGCTAATAAGTACCATAGTAATGCGCTACGATGGTACTTTATACTAATGGGTACCATAGTAGTGCGCTACGATGATGCTTTATACTAATGAGTACCATAGTAGTGCGCTATGATAGAAAAAAAAATTGTATTCAAGTGAGGGGGAAATGGAATGGTAAAACAATTACATTGGGCACCCTAGTGATGAGTTTCCTTCCTTACTCAAATAAGATCAACTAATTATTTATTTTTTTTACTCACGTTTCGATCTGCAAAGATAATTGCAAGCCATCCAACAAACAAAGGAACGTTTAATATCTGTATCACAGTTTTCCTCCCGCAGATATTTGCCAAGTATCCCGCCGGGAGCGATCCGAATAGAGCGCCTATAGCCAACAGGGAGCTGATCAAGGCGCCTTCTTCCAGTGTCACCACATCGCCGACTAGCTCATCCGGTTCCGGATGTATAGAAAAGTTGACCAATCTGCTATGTCTCGGGTGTGGTATCTTGTAACTGAAATTATCTGGTGAATCTATAAATACAAATAACATATGGTTTTAATTAAATAATGGTGACCTGGCGGTCTAGGGGGGTAAGGTGTCAGATTTCAGTGCTGGCGGCCGGGGTTCAATCCTCGGTCCCGGCACAGATTTATCTGATTACCAAACCCTTCCTTCACCTCTGACAAGACATCTTGTGAATGTGGGGAATGCCAGNCCTACTATTACACATTAGCGTAAGTGCGTATAACCCGAACGGGTAGTAAGACGCGGTGATGATGATGATAATAATAATAATAATTAAATAACCTCTTATTTTCTTAAGGCTGTGCGCATAACGTATACTTAAAGTGGAGGGAACATAAGTCGAAAGCATTCTTTTGGCAGTTTTTATATAAAAATAATTTAGTAGAAATATAGAGTTTAAATTTATCTATGTGATGACCTCAAAATTTGTTGAATATATGTTAAGGGTGTCTTGAAATTTAATGACAATTTTTATCTTCATTTAAAAAGTTTATCGTCTGATGCCGCTTTGTTCTTGACATATATCCAACATCTGTTGATACCAGATGACCTGGTGGTCTAGGGGGTAAGGTGTCGGACTTCTGTGGTTGGTGGTCCGGGGTTCAATCCTAGGTCCCGGCACAGATTTATCTGATTACCAAACCCTTACTTATACCTCTGACAAGACGTGTATTAATCACAACTTGTGAATGTGTGGAATGCCCAGACCCCCACCGTGGTTCGGATTCCACGTTAAACTGTAGGTCCTTCATTTCATCTCACAATCACCCTACCATTACACATTAATCGTAAGTGCGTATAACCCGGACGGGTAGTAAGACGCGGTGCTAATAATAATAACACAGTTATGTTATAGATATCTGGAAATACTTCAAATATATAGGCTACACTTTTAAGACCAAGTTTATTGACTTGATATTCTAAAGGTATACCATCATACACATTTTAAATGTCCCCTTAAGAATGAAAATTGAAGAAAATAAAGTGCATAAATACAAGATACAATACGTAATACACCCCCTTAACCTTACATATTTCTAGATATGCCACTTAAGCCGAAAGAAATAATAAGTTATAATAACCGTAACATGTTTGCCTTTACTGAGTTACAGACGTGTACATTTTAACAAACAAATTCAGCCAAGTTGAAACAAGTCAAAATTGTTTTATCACCATAGATCTGTGCCTTGGCAAGAAATAGAAAATCACCGTTGCCTGAAGTGATGTCACTTCTAGAGTGAAATATTTTTATCTCTGATGCAAAGGCAATTACTTGGCATGCTTGGTCTATATAGTAACAAGTCTATTACACAGACCTATTTATATCTGATTTCAGAAAAGTTCCTGGGGGGAAAACGAGCAATTTATATCCAAAACTAATTAGAAATGTTACAAATACAATTTTGAAATTAATTAATGGATAAGGTTTGAAACTGTTGTCATTAAAAATCATTTCAACTACAAAATTATATCTCTGTACTATTAATTATAAACGTACAATGTTTGGAAACAAAGTACTTAGGAAAAACATTAAGTCTAAAAAACAACAACATGAAAATAATGGAAAATGAAGAAGGCCAAAACCTAAGTTTTTATTTTCTTAAATGTCCTTCCTACATCTTACTGACTAGACACACCATACCCTCCCTTTAACATGAAAGGTAGCAAGCTTACCTTGACGGATTGCACTATGACCCTATATTATACAATACATCATGATGTTATTATTATTATTATTATTATTATTATTAGCACCGCGTCTTACTACCCGTTCGGGTTATACGCACTTACGCTAATGTGTAACCGTAGGGTGATTGTGAGATGAAATGGAGGACCTACAGTTTAACGTGGGATCCGAACCACGGTGGAGGCCTGGNACAGTTTAACGTGGGATCCGAACCACGGTGGAGGCCTGGCATTCCCCACATTCACAAGATGTCAGAGGTGAAGGAAGGGTTTAGTAATCAGATAAATCTACCGCGACCGAGGATCGAACCCCGGACCCCAGCACAGAAGTCCGACACCTTATCCCTAGACCACCAGGTCACCGAAATCCTAGTGGAATAATCTAAGGTACGTTGCGTCATTACAGGTTGAATGACGTTTACAATATACATAGAGCTTACTTAGTTCATCAGTGTAGTCAATTTCAGCAGCGGTATTGGAGTTGTTCGCCAGGTTTCTTTGGAGATATGGCAGCGCAGGTGAACTCCACCCGAAACAACATCCCAAACTTATCGTTCCGAATGTTGCTGTGGACATAAACATCAGATAGGCCCTTAATAGGGGGAAAACGGACATATAAAGTGAACGTCAGGTTTAGCCAAATTAATGTTATTATTCTCATAGCATAAATAAATCAATAACTTATCATACAGTAGCCTCATGACTTCTTTAGTGCTGACTGACAGCTTTGAAAAGTTACCAGACCAAATTATGTATTCCTACGCCGAACCATATGATCTACAAAAAACATATGTTTAGCACCTGTGACTTCTGACATTCTAAATTTAGGTATATACCTAAATGTTGACTGTCAGAAGTCAGCTGTGAGCTTTCAGTCAGCACCAAAGAAGCCATGGGCCTACATGTATATGTTCTTATGGTTAAGTGTTTGAATGGTCATCTACAATCCATCCAGTGTTGGAATAGTGAAAATCGACAGCTACCAGAAGATGTTTTGCAAACATTGGTTGAAAGTCACTCACTCGTTTTAATATATTTGGGATTTAAAAAGAATCCAACGGGTCAATGTGAAAGAAACGTCTTACGGTTGCCCCCACACCTAATCGGATCGGAACAGAATCGGAGACGAGTTTTGTCCGCACACTTGTTTGGGGAGTTTGTCAATCGGAAGGAAGCAGCCAATGAAGGTACATGGATTTTAATTGAAGATGAGCGATAGCAGCGATGAAGAGGAGGCAATGGCGGTTGCGCTCTGCCTTTCTGCCGATGAAAAGGAGGAAAAGTTGTATGTCTGTTATTTCTACTTATTTATAGTCCCCGTTGTGATGAACCTGTTTCAGGAAAATATCAAATGCACGTGCGAAACTAGCAGAACACCTGCTGCTTTCAATACAAGGGAATGTGTTTTTATTTTAAATACATAACATAATTAGTGTTATGAAGCTGACCAGATGGCCAGAGCACAGACAAGTAAGAAACAGACTCTCAACCTTACGGGGGTTTTGCTAGCGCTCCTTTTGATCAGCTTGAGTCCTTCAACACTGGGCTTCGCTAGTGTCACTGCTGGCTGATGATAGGACTAACCGCAGCGATCCTAGCGGTGAAGGACTCAAGCTGCCAAAAGGAGCGCAACCATTTTTACCTGGAGGTTGAGTGTCTGGGTATATTATTTGTCTATGGGCTAGAGCCCCACAAAGCCTCCAATAAATTAACCCTTCCAAAGTTTTGAAACACCTGCTACCTCCACTAACTGGCAGAAATTCGAATTAAGATAATTACTAATATCATTTAGTTTAAATTATTAATACATAATGAATACAAGATGGACAATATGATAGTGTTTACAAATTGTGACATTTTAATTACGAGTTTCCTTTAAAATTCCCGTGATTTCCTCCCAAGAATGTTCCTTTATAGCACTGTCACAATGATAGTTGTTACCAAGGTCATAAATCACAGGGTTTAGTTGAACCAAATTTATCAATTTTTAACTAAACAAACACCCGCCGGCGAAGAGGAAGTGAAAACCAACAGGTGTATGGATGAGTGTAGAGAATGATTCAACACCTGAGGACGCGCATGCGCATAGCTCCGGATTCCGTCAAAATATTCTCCCCGTGCCAAACTGATTTGTCCCGTTCCGTCCGGATCCGATCCGAGAAAGTGTTCCGGCCTCCCTTGAAATGCATCTAATACATAATTTCCGACACATTACGTTCCGATTATTGTGTGCGGCAAACTTAACCGTCTTGTCGGTTGGGTTCATGCACCGTTTACCAAATAAAAACATGTAATTTTGAAAAAAAGATTTTTTATGGATCTTTGTCAAAGTTATATTTTTTTAAACATGTATTTATTTTGGTGGCCAGTTGTAACAATATGCAAGTGGGAATTAAACTCGTTTTAATTTATTATTTCATGTAATTATTATAATATTTATTGTTGCCACCGCATTTTTACCGTGTATTGAGATTATACGCACATAGTATGAGAATCACCCTTAATGAGTTAGGTGTGAGGGAGGTTGATTTTAGATGACGTGTACCCACACTTGCATGGAAGGAAAGTGGGAAAATACCCACATTACACCCGGCTTTGAAACTAACACCGATCTCCCCGTTGTCTGTAGGCCAGTATGTATACTTCAAGAATGACGCCTTAAAACCATGAGTCCACCATTGGATCAGAAATTTTGTATCTTATACCAATTTTTTATATATTATTATTTGTAATTTAGCTGTCAAATAAGGTTCTTCCTATGAACATTGGTCTGTAGTAGCTTTTTTAGCTGTCAAATAAGGTTCTTGCTATGAACATTGGACTGTAGTAAATTTTCTAGCTGTCAGATAAGGTTCTTCCTATGAACATTGGTCTGTAGTAGCTTTTCAAACTGTCAGATAAGGTTCTTCATATGAACATTGGACTGTAGTAACTTTTCAAACTGTCAGATAAGGTTCTTCATATGAACATTGGTCTGTAGTAACTTTCTAGCTACCAGATAAGGTTCTTCCTATGAGCATTGGACTGTAGTAACTTTTCTAGCTACCAGATAAGGTTCTTCCTATGAGCATTGGACTGTAGTAACTGTTCTAGCTGTCAAATAAGGAATGAGTGTAGAGAATGATTCAACACCTGAGGACGCGCATGCGCATAGCTCCGGATTCCGTCAAAATATTCTCCCCGTGCCAATCTTATTTGTCCCGTTCCGTCCGGATCCGATCCGAGAAAGTGTTCCGGCCTCCATTGAAATGCATCTAATAAATAATTTCCGACACATTACGTTCCGATCGTCCCGTTCCGTTCCGATTATTGTGTGCGGCAAACTTTTACGTTGTTTCAGGGGTGGCCCGATGTAAATTTTGCGCCAAAGTGGGATTGCCTTTTGGCGCCCCCTTATACAACGGCGGATAATAGGATATTATGAAGATAATCCTCAAAATTAACAACGCTAAATCTAAAGTAACTTGGGCATGATAAGAGATAAAAACAACAGGCGAGGACCGTTCCAAATAGCTTCTAATGACATCCAATTTAAAAAAAAACAGTTGAGGACCATTCCAATTAGCTTCTAATGACATCCAATTTAAAAAAAACAGTCGGGGACCGTTCCAAATAGCTTCTAATTGCATACAATTTTTAAAAAAACTGTCGGTGGAAGACCACTTTAAATAGCTCCAAGAGGCATTTAAATTTCGAAATAAAATACAGGTGAAGAACATTCTAAATAGCTTTTTAGGGCATTCCAAATTTAAAAAAATCGGCTGAGCACCACTTTTAGGGGCTTCCAATTATCAAAAATTTGCTAAAGGAGTACTACTCCAAATATCCTATAGAAGTATCCATATTACAAAATAATTTGGGGGGGGGGGCAGCACTATTCTAATTAGAGTTTAAAAAAATATGATTTTCAAAAATTCTCTAAACAAGGACCACTTCAAATAGCTTCTAGGAGCACTCCATTTTATAAACTTGACTGAGGGAGAGGAGGGTATGAAGTCCAGAAAAAAACTTTTTTGAGTTTTTGCCCCGCCTCATACAAAAATAAAGTTTCACCACTATTGTATAAAGTAGCAATATTCTTAATTTTCATGGTTTTATAGTAAGTCTTAACATTATGTCATAAACTTATGGCTTTGAACACACACCTTAAATATTATTGTAAACTAGACAATAGCCCAGATTCGCATCTTTTGTCTATTATTGAGTCAGTGAGGGTTTGACTTTTTTTTGTAATACTACGTGTATACTGCTATAGATTATTTGTGATTGTTATGGAATAATTCTTAACGTTACCCGAGAAACAACTCATGAAGATCACCATACTTTGTCTTCATGTCATGTCCGAGTCAGAGAATATTAATTTCCAGACCCTGTTTATTACTACCATATGGTCGGGGAGTTCTTGTTGGATGGCCCCCTTTCTTACTGCCATCTGTTTGTGTACATTCTGTTACCAGACCACCTTTCTTACTGCCATCTGTTTGTGGACATTCTGTTACCAGACCACCTTTCTTACTGCCATCTAGTTTGTGGACATTCTATTACCAAACCCCCTCTTTTTGCCATGTCATAATCTGATAGGGGTGTTTTGTTTAGCAGATCCTCTCGCCTACTGCCTTTACATATTCCTTATATGGCTTCTTACTTTGAAAGGACTCCCTTGTATACATTGTTAGCCCTCCCTCCTCCTCTATGATGACAGAACTGCCACGATTCTTGGCGTGCTCATCCTGGAGCATGCTACTAAGAGCTGGCCATGGAAGAAACAGTCGTCCCTTAAATCGACCCAATTTCCTTAGCGAACTGACCTTGAGCCCTGTTGATTGGGCATTGCAAAACAGACTTTCGGGGGAAACTGGAGGGGATAATCCGAAGTAATGAGAGTATCTCGACGGATGAAGACTGTCTCCCCCGTAAATACACATCCTATGAAGATGGTAGCCTGCATGACGCTGTGATGTAGGGCCTTCACTTGCATCCCGGGGGGGTTTCATACTACACGGCAGTATGATAGGGGCTCCGACCTTCAAGGGGAGAGTGTGACTAGGCCTGAGAGAGTGCAAAAAAAACCTCTATCATGTGTTGACCAGTATTCTCCATCTCCACGAATGGGCTAGAAAAAACTCTATCATGTGTTGACCAGTATTCTACATCTCCACGAATGGGCTAGAAAAAACTCTATCAATGTGTTGGCCAGTATTCTACATCTCCACGAATGGGCTAGAAAAAACTCTATCATGTGTTGACCAGTATTCTCCATCTCCACGAATGGGCTAGAAAAAAACTCTATCATGTGTTGACCAGTATTCTACATTTCCACGAATAGGCTAGAAAAAACTCTATCATGTGTTGGCCAGTATTCGCCATCTCCACGAATGGGCTAGAAAAAACTCTATCATGTGTTGGCCAGTATTCTCCATCTCCACGAATGGGCTAGAAAAAACTCATATCATGTGTTGACCAGTATTCTACATTTCCACGAATGGGCTAGGTGATCTCCTCCACGACAAACGTACGTTACCGAGAATTAGTTTGTCGATCTTCTGTGCCTTGTCGTTTCTACGAGTTAGGAACTGCCTTCTCCCTTAGCTACGACATAGGTTTCCCTTTTAGGTTCTTTAAAGTCGTGATACAAGTTGAGTCTTGACTATTCACATCCTTCACAAACTTGACACGATTTAGAAGAAAGGTCTATATTCCCAGCTACCTCCTTCACCTTTCCATGTTCCAACTCTATCAGACAGCCTGTGAACTCCCCAAACTCCTTTCAGTCGAACGCTCGTATCTTTATTTTAACGACAGCTATAGAATTTTCGGCCAAAGGTGTGATGATTATAGGCAGGCCTTGACTTAATCGGCTCCCTGGAGTACTATTGGCAGGATCTGCCTCTAGTCCTCCGCTAGGAACACCATCCCTCCACTCGTCAACTTGTGCTAGTTTAGAAAGTCCTCCAGAGTTCGGGTTAGAGCAGGAGTCAGCAGTTTTCAATCCTTCCACTCATCAACTTGGGCTAGTTTAGAAAGTCCTCCAGAGTTCGGGTTAGAGCAGGAGTCAGCAGTTTTCAATCCTTCCACTCATCAACTTGTGCTAGTTTAGAAAGTCCTCCAGAGTTCGGGTTAGAGCAGGAGTCAGCAGTTTTCAATCCTTCACGTGAGAAAACTTCTTTACATAATTATCAACCTTTGATCTTTTAAACTCGCAAATAGGCTTATATCAATTTCAAGATTTAGATAAATAATTCCAACACATGCGGGGGAACTTATGAAAATCCTAATTATTTAAGTCCGATCAGTAAAATAATTTCGGCTCTAGGCTGAGATACATACAAACAGTCGGAAAGCCTTACATAACCCACGTTCAGGGTTCAGGTTGTTGCGCAACGTCAATATCCATAAAAATATTGCATTCAAATTTTTTGTTTTTAACGATCACAATATTTCCTCTCTAAAATAAGTAAAAGCTCTTTTCTATGAAATACTGTTTTGAAATAATGTTTTATATATCTTACCTACAACAGCCACCAAGTACTGAGGCCATCTTTTCCCTTGTTCGTTATATTGAAGATTTATTTGGATCATGATGAACTAAAATACATCAAAGTTGGTATCACTGTGAAAAAACACCCAAAAACACGCGAGCTTGGAACGGGTTTTAAGGCAACAACACCCAACGAGGCGTCGACATTTCAGTCGAAGCAATTGTTTTGTGAGCAGATAAAGAAACAATTATATAAAAACTTCGCAAAAAAAAAAACCACATAATTTTAAAAGCTTTTGTCTACGTGTCTACTTAAGTTAATCACTCCTATAAGGTTACCTTGACAATTTTTATTTCTTTTTTATCACTGTTCACATTATATTAATTTATGATAATTACTCTATTTATGGTGACCTGGTGGTCTAGGGGTAAGGTGTCATGACTTCTGTGCTGGCGGCCGGGGTTCAATCCCAGGTCCCGGCACAAATTTATCTGAATACCAAACCCTTCCTTCACCTCTGGCAAGACATCTTGTGAATGTGAGGAATGCCAGGTCTCCACCGTGGTTCGGATTCCACGTTAAACTGTAGGTCCTTCATTTCATCTCACAATCACCCTACCATTACACATTAGCGTAAGTGCGTATAACCCGAACGGGTNTCACCCTACCATTACACATTAGCGTAAGTGCGTATAACCCGAACGGGTAGTAAGACGCAGTGCTAATAATAATAATAATACTCTATTTAAATAGAGACGAGGAAGAACACATTTTAGTGGTAGTCTATCTGGAGGATTTTGGGATACCATTTAGGAGAAATCATCTTCGGTAGACCCGACCAGGATTTGAACCCCGATATTCCCCGTCATTAGTAGGCCTGCTCAACATGCCACTGAAGCTGGTTTTATTTTTTTATAGTTGCCAATGGGTATCCGGATGAAGGTGCCAATATAGTTTCGTCCGCTTTTTCCTAAATACCTCAAGGTCGGTGTTAGAATCACTGCAGAGTGGACAAAGGGTGTTTAAAAAAATAAAAAAATAGATGATTCCTCTATCTCTTTTTGCAAACGCAGATGCATTTCATATTGATTCTACCGTAATCTTTCCTACAACCTTAGCGCAGTTAAATGTGAATATCCCTGGATGGGTAGTATGACGTGGAACAAATAATATAACATTTTCATTTTGGATGTTACCCTTAAATAAATATATTAATATTAGAGACGGATCGAATCCAATATTTATCAAACAGAATCTTAAATTTTCTTTAGAATCTCGAATCTAAATTCGAATCCTAGAATATTAAAAAAATGTACAACTTTAATAAAAATTGAAATATTTAAACCATATTTAAAAAAATTATTAATTATTATTAGCACCGTGTCTTACTACCCGTTCGGGTTATACGCACTTACGCTAATGTTTAATGGTAGGGTAATTGTGAGATGACATGGAGGACCTACAGTTTAACGTGGGATCCGAACCACGGTGGGGGCCTGGCATTACCACACATTCACAAGTTGTGATTAATACACGTATTGTCCGAGGTTTATTTATTATTAATATTTAGCACCGTGTCTTACTACCCGTTCGGGTTATACGCTTTAAGTACTAATTACGCTAATGGATTAGGAATTGGGAAAGGTTGAATTAGAGGAATTTAACCCGCATTTGCGTGGAGGGAGAGTGGAAAACCGCTTAGGAAAAACCACCCCTAGTTCACCCGACCGAGATTCGAACCTCGATCTCCCCGTACTCAGCAGTCGAGCTCAACACGACTAGCGCATTAACTATGCCACCGAGGCGGGTCTCTCGTGGTAGACTAGACTGGCCGATGAAGGGGAGATCGAGGTTCGAATCTTGGTCGGGTGTACTGAGGGTGGTTTTCCACTCTACATCCACGCCAATGCGAATACACTTCCTCTAAATATAAACTTCCTAATCCCTAAAACCATTAGCGTAATTTGTAGGACTAGATAAGCGTTTAGACAGAAAGGGGTAGAGAATACGCGGAGCTAAAAAAAAAAGTCTATACAAAAGCAAAAAATGGCCTTTCCATTAAACTTGTCAACAAAAAGGTTCTTGTTTACTGAAGGTGAAAGAAGATAGTAAAGCACTTCGGTCGGAACATAAATAAATAAAGATTAAAGCAAGTTTGTTTGACACAGGTAATCTGGGTCCCCCCTCCACCCCCCCCCCATATATTGGTTATCGATTGCACGCTGTTTGGCAGCCTCTACCGTCATATTGGTTAACCACATGTTGCATGCACTGTTCTCTCAAGTTGGTACTTGAAAGTTCCCTGCGTTTAACAAGTGCACCCATGTCGAGACGGTGTTTCCAGGTACTTACAGTAGCCCCGTGGCATATTTGGTGCTGACTGACAGCTCACAGCTGACTTCTGACAATCAATATTTAGATATATACCTAAATTTTGACCGTCAGAAGTGACATCTGCTAAACACATGTTTTTGCAGATCATCTGGTCCGGCGTAGGGATACATAATTTGGTCTGGTAACTTTTCAAAGCTGTCAGTCAGCACCAAAGAAGCCATGAGGGCTACTGTACATCGTAAAGCACCCACCTTTTCTCTAATTTCTAAACCAAGTGTGATAATTTCTTATCTTGAAAAAAAACTTAATTTTTCTTTTGATTAAAAAATAAAAAAGAGTAGAGCCCGACTTGGGTGATCTTGTGGTAGAGCGCTCGTCTCAGGAACCGATGTTCCTGAGGTCAAACCCAGCTGGGGTTGTCGGATTTTTCCCTGAGTGATAAGAATTCGTTGCGCAACTTTATTCCAAGGAGAAATCCGCCCCGTGTTGTAATGATCAATGCATCTGGCTACGAGCTTAGGCTTCCCGTGTTCGATTCCCATCTAGTATCTTGGATATCCTCCCCGGAAACATAATTAACTCGACGGGCACCCGGGTTTCGTTAGTTAGGTTTACCACACCCTTACACTCACTAACAGCCACATACTCACTATCACCATCATACTCACTATCACCCTCATACTCACCATCACCCTCATACTCACTATCACCATCATACTCACT
>CABFOW010005933.1:0-14538 GCA_902141385.1 Timema californicum
GCTTCGAAGCAACTTTCCCCTTGTAGATAGATCGAATACCTGCAGTGGCCACCTACATTTATTCGAGGATCTATTTGCTAGCAAGGCTGAAAGCTGATGAAATAAATTTCATCACAACATGCTCTAAACAAGCGTTTTTAAAACGTTTTAACAGGACGAAACCTTTTGATACATCTCTTGTAGTATTTCATGGCAACCTTTGCATGAAACTTCCCTTTATCAAGCAGTTAATGGTTAAGGATATGCTTAGTAAAAAAATAGGCCTACTTAAAATAAAATTAACGTTTTGTGTTTAAAAATTTACTCTAGAGACACTCAATTTAAAACTAAAACTACATTTTTCTATGGTGCAATACTGTGGACTTGATTATAAATTTAGGTGACCTGGCAGTCTAGGGGTAAGGTGTTAGACTTCTATACTAGAAGTCCGGGGTTCAATCCCCGGTCCCGGCATAGATTAATCTGATTGCCAAACCCTTCCTTCACCTCTGAAAAGAAGTGTATTAATCACAACTGTAGGTCCTCCATTTCATCTCACAATCACCCTACCATTACACATTAGTGTAAGTGTGTATAACCTGAACGGGTAGTAAAGATGTGGTGCTAATAATAATAATAATAATAATAAATTTACCCACTTTGATGGCCGCATGGTTTAAGGCATTACTTTCGCAATGGACTGGACTAATCTTCTGTCCAGAGGATGGGAAGATAGTGTTAAAATCCTGGTGGGGTGTACTGAGGATGGTTTTTCCTGTTTGTTTCCAACCCTCCCTCTATGCAAATGTGGATACATATCCCATAAATTCAAACTTGTTAATAAACAAGCTATATTATTTTTTAAATATTTTTCTTAATCAAATTTATTGATTTAACTTTCCGGAATAAGCCTACAATTTTTTCCCAGACTATTACTATTTTTGTTTTTTTAATTGTGAAACTCATTACATTGACTATTTACACAGATTTGTCTGTAAACAACCTAATTTTGATGTTTATTCTTTTAACTCAAGATACAAATAAGAAGTTACATTAAAATAAAAAGTAGTAATTAAATAAACACCAATAAATCATAAGGTGCTTATGAATCCCGCATTTTTGCCAATCCTGATTCCAGATATTTCTTTTGTAAATCTATAATCATCATGTATCTTTTATAATGTATTCAAATGAGTTTATTTTTTTTAATATGGCATTTTAAAATTAAAAAAAAAAAATTAATGGAGGTAAACATACTCATTGATTTGTTGGTTTTACAGTTTAGGCTGTAAAGATAAAATCATGAAAATGTAGCAAATGACTCTTTTTTTTTTCCATTCCTTATTAATAAATATATGTATCAATTAAAATTTTAACCTTTCTAATATAGTTCTAACATTCAATATTTGTTTGAATTTTCTTCTAGTCTATATCAAGAGATAGCGATTCTCTGATTCAAGATGGCGGCTACTACTCAGGCATGTATGATCCATCCCAGTCATGCTGGAGGCATCCTAAGGTTCAAGAAAACTGGAAGATGGTTCTTGCTGCTGTTGTATTATTATTAGTTGGCATAGGTATGTAGCCAATTCATGCCACTTTTTACCTTATCAGTTTTTTTACTGCGTCTATTGTTACCTGTTTAGGTTGTACACATATATGATAATTACTCTAATGTGTTAGGGATGAGGAAGGAAGAATTTTAGAGGTAACATACCCGCATTTGCATGGAAAGAGATTAGGAAACCATTAAAAAACACCCTCAATAGACCCGATCTGGATTCAAACCCTGATCACCCCGTTATCAGCAGACCATTTTAACATGAGAATGATGCCTTAGACCATTTGGCCACCTATCAATCAGTTGAAAGTTTAATTTAAAATGGCCTAGTGGTATCACATAACTACTGACATAAAAAATGAACGTTAGGAGTGTAATACAATTTAGTTAAAAATGGACAACTTAGCCATTAAAATTGATTCTGGGACATTTTAGCTTTGCATGCCAATTAGACCTATTTACCATCAAGTTTCATACAGAGGTAATTCTTAACTCTATATTTAAGACAGTGAGTTTGGGTTTGCTTTGACCACATAGAGCTATTAACATTTACAACCACTATCTCTACCATTTAAGTGTATATATATAATATGCTAATGGATTAGGAATGAGGGTATAATTTAGAGGAGATATACTGAGATTGGCATGGAAGACCAGTGGGGAATCCATTTAGAAAAAACCCACCCTCAGTACACCTGACCAGTATTCGTTCTTCGATCTGCCTGGCATCTGTGAACTATTTTATAGTAAGAGTGAGACCTTTAGAGTATTTAACCAATGAAGCACGCTTCTGGTTTTATAGCTGACAAGTAAATATTATTACAGTCTTAATTTTTCTTACATCAAATTATGTGATCTTTAGGTGTCACATTAGGTAGATATTATCACTATCTATAAAATAAAACTAGCAAAATAATAAAATGGCTACAAAAATATGTTTGTATATTTTAAAAAAGATTTTCCTATAAAAACTAGGTGACACCAATGTTTGTATTATTTATATAATCTTATTCTTAAAAGCCGCCTTTGTGGTATAGTGGTCAGAATTCTTGGCTACAGATCCAGAGGTCCCGGGTTCAATATCCGGTGCTCCCAGATTTTCTTGTGAAGCAGTGGGTCTGAAAGAGGGTCAACTAAGCCTCATGAGGACAATTGAGGAGCTTCTAAAATAAAGTAGTAATGGCTCTGGTCTAGGAAATTGAGCTTAATGGCTCGAGGATTCTGGTTGCTGACCACATGACACCCTCTTTATACAAATGTTAGCACTATCCTTGCCAACACGCAGCAACCGCTCATTGTTTATCTCACATTGAGTTTTTTTTATTCTTAAAAACTATTGAGAAAATACTTATTTTATCTAAATCTAGGTACTGTGAGAATCCATTCTATCTTATCTCGAATACAATGTTTGCATAGTCTTCATTCCTTTTTTAATTTAAAGAGTTTTATTGGAAATAAGCTTAGGTATGTTAGTGGTGAAATGGGATGGGTAACCGCAACTAAACATTTCACAAGGGAAAGCATCCTTAATTTTTTTCTCGATTGGATTCAAACACCAACCTCCCTGTTAACGGACACGCAACTGAAATGCAAGTAATGTATTAGACTAGACCACTGTGGGCCCTATGTTAGTGTTTGGATTGTATTTAATAAATACCCTTCTAGCATTATTATTGATTTTGCTCTAATTTGGATAAATTTTGGTACTCTATAATTTTATTTAAATGTGTTATAAATTAGTGGATTTATTACTGCCTTGGGCTGCATATATAACTTCAAAACAATTTCATCCCCTCTCCCATCACACTATGTGAAGTTCTTAATTCTTAAACCTAATGATGGAGTCTCATTGCACTGGTGTAAGTATTAAATATACATATGAAATTAACAATTTTATCTTTTAATTAAAAATGACTGCCTAAAATATTTAAAAGCCAATAACTCTCTCCTGCACCTTTATTGTTGGTGTAATTTGGCTTTCACAATCACAGGCTTAATCTATTATGATAATCTTACTGACAATATCTTGCCCACTTTGGAAGATACTTTTTATATTAAAAATAGTGTATTCATTATATGTATATAAATATACCTTTAAATATAAGTTACATTCCTTATAAAATATTGTTATTTCAAACAACTAACATAGCATATAAGTTTATCTCGTTCTCTAAATAACAAAGGAATACCAAGAAGCCTGTTAAATGTTTTGATATCCATTCAACCTGTGATTAGAAATAGATGTTGACCCTCTGCATAATCCACATCATAATTATTCTTTCTCTAAAGCAATCTCTCTTATTTTGTTTCATTTGTGATTTTTTTTTAATAAGTAATATTTTTTTCATAGCTAATAATGTTTGTAGACATGATATGCACAGCACCCACTATAGGCTATACCAGATAAAACCAGCACTAAACACACTGTTTGTATTCGAAATATGTGCCACCAGCCACTATGCATAGTTCCGCTTGCCATCTAATAAATGTTTCTAATAATGTTCTTGTTTATTTTGTAAGGAGTCATAATAATAATTGATAGTAAGGTTATTACTTGTTTATTATTTTTATTCCCTTCTTATTTTATAAGGGAATAAAAATAATAAACAAGAAGATATAACCTTACTATCAATTAATAAATGTTTATTTATTTATTGAAACTATTCATAGCGATAGACAACATAGGAGAGATAGTTTTTTTTTTGTTTAGTATTTTTGTAACTTGGGTGCACATTACAAACAAGACATGTGGTTGACTGACTGATGTATGTATTTATTACACAACTCTTGCGTCTTGTTTTATTCCAATATGCACAACATTTTGGGCTTAACTATTCTATGCTGCCCTGCTTTAAGGAGAGTCAGGTCTGTAAATTTAATTTGGAAAGCATAAGTTTGTGTGTGCCACTTTATTTTCTGAACTTGTATGGATCTAAAGGTATCTGTAATGAAATAATTTATGAATCTACACTTACCTAACCTTAGACTATTAATCATTTACTAAACTATCTTGTATGTTTTATCTTTGTCTGTCAAGGTCTCCTGATAACTGGAATTATTGTGGAATGCTTACCACTGCCAGGAATCCAAGGCTTTGCATTCTTCATTGCAGGCTTTATTTGCTTCATTCCTGGTGCTTACCATGTAGTATATATCTACTTGGCTGTGAAAGGGAGACGAGGCTATGACTTTTATCATCTGCCACTCTTCAACTAAGAAGTTTTTAAAAAGTTGAAATTTTAACATAACTCACTTCTGCCTGCCATATTATCAAGTAAATATTTCTCTTTGGAACAAAGCCTTAGTCTAGTGATGTTTTTGTTTTTGTCAGTGCCTTTTGTGCAATGAAGAAGTCAATTTATGTTGAGCAGTTAATGGGATGTAAGTTCCTTATAACTGATTTATTTTGTGGATTGTCATTAAGTTTACAGAATTTCTGAACTTAAAATAAAACTGCAACCATTTTAGTGCTTTTTTCACTAAAAGTAAACACTCATTTGTATTATGAAATGATTTAAGACTTGTAAGTTTGTATGTTATTTAGTAAATATAGCTTTCTTATGGTTGTTGTGATTTGATAAATTAAGGTATTGTTATATAAGTCAAGCTGGAACTGAAAAGTCTGTGTTCATAGGTTTATTTATTTTATTTAGTTTGTTTTGTTTAAATATTTACAATGTTGTTGTAAAACTTTTAGTCAATTTTGGTTCTAAACAAGATTCTACCAGTATGTGTAGTAACACCCTAGAAATTATTATATTATCATTGTGCATAGCATTATCTATATCAATATATCATAGTTTTTATAATGAAAACATATTAATATAGCTTTTTATACTGCTCACTTTCAGGACCTAAGTTTTACATGACAAATATACAACTCAAATCCCTTCAGTATCTCCAATAATTCTTGTATAGATTTTGTAGCAACCCAACGTAAAAAAAATATTGGGAAAATGTTTCCAAATTGAAAAGCAAAATATTAATCGGCAGCTCAGCACGACTGTTTGAAACCTGAGGGAACAGGGATAATTTAGCTTTAATTCTAGTTATGATTTTATTGTGTGGTTTTCAATCTTCTTTCTTTGCAAATGATATTAAAATTACTCTTGATTACCCACTTCTTCCTTACCTCATTAGGTAAAAATACTAATAACCAATGTTTTAATCATTTAAATAAAAAGCTTAGCCTTGGTTTTAACACATGTGCTTGGACATGTTAATAAAGTATTAGTAGGTCTATATTTATTTCCTATACTGAAAATAATGTAACACTATTGCTACAAATAAGTATAGTCAACAAATGCATTGAGTGGTTTATACGTTTTGTTACTAAAGTTTTATATTTTTAATCAGTATTTTTGTGCAAGCTGTTTTAATCATGCAAAGTTATCAGCTTTCTAACATTTACTGGACTACCATAATAAACTATCATATCTTGGGCTCTTGAGACCTCTGGTTTTACACAATTGTTTGTAACTTTGTATAAGTACATATACATAGATGAAACACCAATAAATGCGCCAACACCTTTAAAAAATACATATATCAATAAATTATCTAATATAATTTCTGTCTCAACTCTTATTGATTCTTATTTACATTCTCTACTAATGTTATAAAAGTCAGGAATTTACACTATTTCGATCAATATTTTGTTTTTCTGGGAGCCAAACTAAATGCATTTTCTTTTACACTATGGAGATGGTTAAACCTAAATATCTCTATATGGAACTTTATTGAAACATCAAGCATAATTAGAACAGAAAGAAAAATAACTATTTTGAGTTTGTTCTTGATAATTTTGCTAAGCAATTTTTTGTTGGCTGAGTAAGTGAGGGTGGGAGACATGTTTATTTGAGTTTTTTTAACTTAGATATAATTATTTATCATCTTTTGGATGCCCATGATAAAATATTACATTATGGTATAAACTCTCTAAACATGATCAAGAATTTATCCATAAAAATTGCAGTAATCTTATCAATGTCATGGTAAGCTACTGCAAGTAAGTATTTTATATAGTTAATCAAATATAAAATGCATTTTAGTTTAAATTGTTTTTATATAATGGGAGGCTCATTTAAAGGTCACTGTGTATTTTAGTATATTAAGGTCAAGAAAAATGCAAGTGAGACCTAAATTTTAAAGGTGTGAGTCCCCATTACTTCTACACAATCTCATTGATGGAACTAAAACACATTTTGCAATAAGACTTGAATTTCTACTCACATGTTTACATATTTACATTTCATAACATCTTGTATATACACATACAGACAAGTACACAATTCTTATATTTTGCAATCTTAAACTTAAAATATGTTATTAACAAACCATATGGTTCAAGTTGCAAATTTAATCCAAGCCAAATTTGTGAGAGCTATACATTTTTTTTGTATTAATGTATCACAACCATCTTTGGACTAACCAGAATTGAAAATTTAAAGTTTTTAACTACATTTAATTTTACTCTATTGGATGTAAACCACTTTTATATTTGATTAGCATAGTAAGTGGTATCATGACATTTGATTAATACATTTCTGTGGTTTGGTTTGCCTTTTAAGGTAATTTGTAAATGCTTTTAATTATTCTGTGTTTAAGTTTACCTAAGATTTACATTTAATCAAAACCACAACTTCCCAAATGTTGCTTATACAAGGTATGCTATATGTGAATGTATCACTGAGTAAGAAAAGGAACTTAAAATCATATTTGAAAGTAAATAATTCAATTGTATCATGCAAGTTATAGGCTTACATATTTTTAATTTGCTGACTCTTACACATAAATTGTTATGGTATCTTATATTCCACAAATTAAGGTTGTCCATGGTCATTGAAATAGTTGTATTTATGAATATGCTTTGATTAGGTGTAAAAAAAGCTTTTTTTTTGCTACCAATTGCTAATGTGTTGCTTGCCATATATTTCAGGAATGTGAGAATATTCATTAAGTAATTTACATTTGTAATTTTATAGTATACATATTTATATACTTATAAACAGGGCCTAGGTTTTGATTACCTAAAACTGATAAAAAAGGACCTAAAAATTCTGAAACATGACCTAACAAAAACTCTTAATAAATGCACATGACTAAACCAAACACACACTTTAAAAAACAAACAAAAAATACATACTTAATGAAAGGCCTTTAGCAACTAAACTCTTGCATTCTGTTAAATATAATATTTATTTACAAATATCTGCTTTAAAGTAAAAGCCATCTACTCCCAACGCAATCCTCTTGAGCATAGTTGCAGTGTCTAACCAGGAATGTGTATATTCCAACCAGAGTAAACCAAGTTCATTGATTAATTTATCTTATTCTAACAACTGTGTTAAAAAATCTAATGGGCTATAAAATATTGATAGTATTAAAAATATACCTATTCATCATGAATACCTTATAATGACTTCAAAAATGCCTAAAAAGACTTGAAAAAATATAAATATAGAAAATAATTTCAAAATGACATAAAATACCTATGAATTATACATTTCTACAACAAGGGGATCATGAACCAAGTTTTATGTACTTATGTGATTGTATTTGTTTGTGATAAAAAAGATTACATGTCATCAAAATCTGAGTGCTGCTTATAAATCATATTTATAAATACTATCTATTTAGGCTTGGACTAAAAAAATTGCCAAAATTGAACCATAAAAGTGGCCTACACAAAATGTCGCCATACTCCTTAAAAAAAACTTGGTACTTTGATTATTTTTAAATAACTACTCTTGATGACTGATGCCTAGATAATTAATTTAAATACAGGCTATGTATATGAAATATTATTTGGCCACACTAGGGAAAGTTAAAGGAATCTAGTCTTTTATACAACACGGTATACTGTATTTTATTTGTGAACTAAAGCCGCAAAAACTTGTATCGCTAAGTCACTGGCCAATTGTATCCTAGTGTATTATTTGTGTGTTCTATGTTATCTATGATCCATGTATTATTTATTATAGAATGTTCATATCTTAATGTATATTTGGTTTGAGTTTAACTTGAGGATATTTGTGTTTCATGGCACTCTGTGCACTTTCTGAGTGTACTCTATTTTTAATTGACATCACTGCTAACATTATTAGATGATTTCAGCTAAGATATCTGGAATGAACTTGCCCAGAAATCCCAAGTAAACTCTTATTCTCATTCAATCCCCTCATAATTATCTGAATCATGTTTTCTAATCCCTTCGAAGATAGTCACAAATCTCTTCAAGGTAAATAATCAACTGATATATGAAGGGTAGGATGTCAAAATAAATATATATTTAAAAAAATTCCAATGTTTATAATTTTGTATCTATTAACTCTCTGGCATGAAGACACATGGAAGTTCATGGCTACCAAAATGTAGGCCCACCCTTCAAACCTATCCTCTTTGTTTCATATACATAACGAAGATGCAAATAATAGCATAATCTAGCATACATATTTAAAAGTAGGGTTTGAACCAACCAACGTTAGTCAATACAGAGCCAGGCTAACACCTATAATTTGTTTATTGAATATCAATATTGATTATTGATTAGCTTATATATCTTTCTTTGATACAACATATAATTGGATCATTAAAGTGATTGTAAAGACTGTATAAATTCCACAGAGTTTAATGACACTACAGACTATTTAATTGAATTTCAAGTTTTTTCATAGAAACATTTTTTCTCTCCTAACATTACTTGTGTTTGAACTTACCTAGGCTGCTAGCCACTCCATTATTCACACTTCAACTAGTTGAGTATATAATATGGTACCATTTGGTAGATTTATACCATTTAATTGTAGCTATTTTAGGTATCAATGCTACTTTTTTTTAGAATAAAAAAAATGTTTTGGTTAATAGTTTATCCCACTGAAGCTATACCTTGTATGAAGTTAAAGATTATTAAACAAATATAGTTATCTGGATAGCATCGTGTAGATTATTTTTCTTTTAAATATTCATACAAGAATAAATTTACACCTTTTATATTGAATATTTGATCATCAATTACCCATAGTGCAGATACCACTGATAAATATAATTCATTCATGACCCAAGTTTACTTGGATGACAGCTTAAAAAGTTAATAGAAATACTCCCTTGTATATCCCTACGCCAACAGCTGACATCTATCACTTTGGATCACTGCAATAAAAACAGATGGTAATATATTAATGTGATAGTTAACCAAAGTAATTTTGACCAATATTATTTATATATTTATTTGAGGTCTGACACAAATTATTATTCACAGCACTTCCACAAAATGTCCAACGAAAATAGCTTCTAAATGGCGACTGACGAGTTTAAACCATGTGGTTGAACATGATGGCAACAAGTTTTTTTTAAATGATGCACCCACGCAGCGAATACAAATATTTTGAAATATGTTAAAATATTCATAAAATAATTTATTATATCTATAAAAAAGACAAGTATTTTCTCTTTTTCCAAATAAATATGACTATTATAAGGTATTGATGTACGCACTATATTACACATAGTTAATAATGTTTCAAAATGAATAAGTACTTTAAATTATGTTTAAAATATTGTTTTGAGTTAGATAAAAGGAAGTTATTAAAATTAGTGAAATAGTATGAAAAAATTTAAGTTTGTTATTTTAATTGTAAAATATATGAGGTAATTAAAAAACTTAAATATTTTAAATATATAAATATATATATTTTAACATGTTATTTTAAATGTAAAATATAAGAGGTAATTAAAAAACTGTGTGTATGTATATATATATATATATATCAAAACGGTGATCCTTTCCCATATATATACATAACAAAACAATGATCCTTTCCAAGTGTTGGCAACCCAAAACCTAAACATATGATATTGAACTGTCATCCAGGTAAAAACATATCATGAACAGACTCTATAGCCCATGTTTTAATGTTGCCTTTTGAGCATCAATTGTAAAGAAAAGCTCAATTTTATGGTGTCTATATTTATAATATTGAAAACTGGGTATTTGTCTAAAAATAAAAATCTGAGATGGCCACATGAAAACCCATTACATACTAATTTTGATCATAATTCATCTTTATTTAAAAAATCTCACTCATGCACATGATAAACTATTACAAGTGTGTTTTTTCAGCAGGAAAATTAAAACTAATACAATACACACCTTAATATCCATACCAAATTGAGATATATTTCTTATTCATAATTTCATTAGAATAGGTTTTTTATAATTCTATACTGTGCTTTAATTTGATAAAGATAGGTTTTAATTTTGTACACTCAAACTTTTTATTATAATTTACTGTATGTTTATAAAATTACTAGATGCCATTTTTCTTTATTTATTCGGCATAGTATAATTTTGATTTCAGAAACACTAGTACGTTTAAATTAATAAGTTTATTTCTTTAGCTTGTGGTTTTAATTTTTATCTGTCATTATCAGCACTTATCATAGTGAGGTTGACAGCTTGGAAAGGGGAAGGGAGGTAAATTTGCTTGTTACTTGGCGATACCCTAATGAGGAAATTTACCTCCCAGTTTTGCTTTCCAATTACAGTATTATTAAAGAAAATATTTTAAAAGCTTGCAATGCATTTTAACTGGAGGAATGAAGGAAAGTGAATGTGACGTTGATTGAGAATTTAAAAGGTAAATTTTTTAAATCTTATTTTAGAGAGTATATGGAAGGGAAAAAAACAACAAATTTTGTAAGAATTTTTTTATGTGCAGTTGGGAAAATTTTTTACAAATAAATTACGAACCCATGTATGAATTAATTTTGACTTCTCTCTCTCTCACAAGTGCCACATATCCATGAAAATTAAAATCATGTTCTACTCCATGTTCCCCACTGTTTCCATTTGTTTCGGACGGAAATGGTGTTCATTGAAAATTCAAAACCATTCTTGTACATTTAACCTGTGTGTTACAAAAATTAGTTCTTATTTCATTTCTCTGCATGTTTCTCAATGGAAGCATACCCTGGACGAGAATTCTCACTTAGTTTTGTTTCAGCGAGTCAGAATTTTGTTATGATACCTGCATGGACACTATACTAATTGTTGTATGTTATGAACCTACAGTAGCCCCATGGCTTCTTTGGTGCTGACTTACAGTTCACAGCTGACTTTTGACAGTCAACATTTAGGTATATACCTAAATATTGACTGTCAGAAGTGACAGCTGCTAAACACATGTTTTTGCAGGTCATTTGGTTCGGCGTAGGGATACATTATTTGGTCTGGTAACTTTTCAAAGCTGTCAGTCAGCACCAAAGAAGCCATGGGGCTACTGTAGTAAACAGACAAGGCACACATCAGACACTCGGCCTTACAGGAGTTTTGCTTTGTTCCTTGAGCCAGGTTGAGTTCTTGGGCACTAAGGAGTACTAGTTGCAGTTCTCAGTGAAACAGTACTTCCAATTGAATCAACTCACTTTCAAATTGTTTGTTCTAAAGGGGTGGCAGTCCCTAACACAATAGTTCAGTGGTTAACAATCCTCACCCCCAACTCATCCCTTATCTTGTTTTAACTAGCAAACCCTTTCAGACCAAGTAACTAGTTAACAGTATTTGAAGATTATTTACAACTAGACAATTTGAAAGCATTCACTTGAAGAAGAAAAAAAGAAGACCATTGTATGTTTTTTTTTTAATTTGCTGTCTGAACTGGTTGGTTTATCAGGAGAAGGGTGGGGCTACACTATCTGAACCTTTATATTACATTCATTACGGTTTCCAGTCTGTGGCCGTGGTCATTTTTTTATTCAAACTATATATTTTCCCACTATTGGCTTGCTAGGCCTGTCGTGCCTTCATATGCCTTGTAATCTAACTTAAGATAAGGACAGGCACAACATCCAGTCATTTGATCCTCGGTCCCGGCAAAGATTTATCTGATTACCAAACCCTTCCTTCACCTCTGACAAGACATCTTGTGAATGTGAGGAGTTCGGATTCCACGTTAAACTGTAGGTCCTTCATTTCATCTCACAATCACCCTACCATTACTCATTAGCGTAAGTGCGTATACCCGAACGGGTAGTAAGACGCGGTGCTAATAATAATAATAACATCCAGTCCCCGGCCGTTAATTCATCACTGTGAAAGGGTAAACCTATATTTCACAAATTTTTCAGCCATGCCAGGAATTAAACCTGGGACCCTTAGCTCAGTAGACAGACACACTACTGACTGAGCTAAGGTGTCGGACACTAGCTGAACCTAGCTTTGTGAAAGATTTATTAACACTAGAAGGCAATTTTTGTCGGTTCTGTAGTAAAACCATATTTAAAGTGAACTGTTTTTAAAAATATCTGCTTTATAGCGATGTTGACACTTGAGACTGCAGTTGGCAATCCTGTGTTGGACTAATCTCCAAATGAGTACAGTCATTTTAACCTAAAGGCTATGGGATTGGTGAATATCCTGTCTGTGATCTAGTATAATGTATGTGTATGTGTGCGTGTATATAAATGGCCCATGTTCACATTGAGTGCCAAGATGAATAAATTTTATTTGCAAATTTAAGATATCCGCAACACATTGATGGCAGGACTGAACAAAGTCACTTTTTTTAAAATGTGCTTCATTTTATTTAACAATAAAAAATAAATGATAGGTGAAATTTTGCACACTTTTAATTAAACTAAAATATGAACCTATAGTGGGCATGCAAACAAAATATCAGGTTCATTCAGTGTGGTATGCTGGTGATGAGGTCAGGGTTCAAATACTGGCCTGGCATACTAAGGAAAATTTTCCCTAAATGGTTTTCCACTCTCCCTTCATGCACATTTGGGTACATGTCCTCTAAATTCTACATTACTCATCCTTTATCTACATTAATAAAATGTGCATGGCCTGAACAGATAGAAATACATTGTGTTTGGCAAGGGCTGAGGGGAATGAAATAAGACTACACCTATTTATTTTGGTGGGATAAGATCCAAATAAATCCATAAAAAATGGGTAAATTTAGATACTAAATAGTTTATTTATTTGAATTTTTGTTGCTATAAAAATAAAATTTTGAGAAATCAGTAAGTATAACTTTGATAATATATTTAATAAATTTGGGGGTTTACTGATGTATTTACATGAAAATTGATTTTTCTTATTTCTACATAACATGATTTTCAAATAAGTAGTTGATCCCACTCTACCTAAACACACTCAAATAAAAAAAAATCTTTACCAAAATAATTTTACTATCCTTGTAAATTATACTCTTTCAGTATAAAAATATTATAAATCTCATGATACATTTTTCTTTTCTAAATTCTGATCTAAAACCTAATTAAATAACACATTAATGAATCAACCATAAGGCCTGAACAAAAGATTTTGTTCAATTCCATAAGTGGTCAAACATTTAACCCATTCTCTGGTGCGGGTGTTGAACGTCTGTTTTCCCGAACGTTGTCTGGTTTGGGCAAGAATCAACGTTTCATTGTAATAAGTTATTTTAATGCCAGCTATTAATCAACCACTCTACTTTTAGCCAGTCTGAATACTTCATAGTGAAGCTAATAGATGGAGCTACCAGTTCAATGATCTATGACCATAAATAAGGCAGAAAATAATTTAATAATGAAAAAATATGTTTTGTATAAGAGTACACGAGTATAAAAATGGCTGCTGGGCCTGTGTAGATCGCTGTGCTAAACACGTGCCAGGGAATGACTAATACCTGCTATATAATTTGAGCGTGAGATCACAAATTTAGTAATGATAAGTGGAAACCATTAGAAAAATCTCCAATGTGTCATTTGATTTTGGCTAAGATTTTCGCATTAGAATCTGCTTAGACTATGACTCGGCTGTTTTTCAAAGCATTTAATTTTTTTTTTTAAAGTATCAGATTTATGAAATTAAGAAAGAGTGGCCACAGTTAATTAAATGAGTGTCTTGTTTTGATAAAATTAATCCCATTCAAACAGCAATGTGTTGTGTGCCATAAGAAGACAAATGTTATTCATAGTGGCCCATTCATTGTATGTGCATAGGG
>CABFOW010005933.1:19025-37103 GCA_902141385.1 Timema californicum
AGAGGGTAGAACTAGATTATTATTCTGCTCCCAGATATTCTATTTGATTAATTTTTTTTGTTCTTTTATTTAACAGAAAGACTAAATGCGCTTGCAGTACTTTCAATGGAGAAAAATTTCCTCAATTGTCATCCAGGGATCAAGGAAAAAATTATTGAATTTTTTGCGCAAATTAAAACAAGAAGAATGGATTTCATTTTTAAATGAATAGATCAAGCTTGAACTGTAACAATTTAAGTTAAAGTAAGTAAAAAAGTTGTTTTTTTGCTAAGATTTTATCAAGTTCCTGAATAAATTTTCTTTTTATACATGCTTTTTTCCTTTTACACAATTTTAAAATAAAGGCTAAAAATTTTATGGAGCAGCAACCCCACTAATTTTAGCTACGAGCCACCACTGCCCTGAAAGGAATTAAGCTTACTTCAATGGGTGCCATTTTGGTGCGGCTTATAAGATTGGGCCATAGTGTGATTTGTCAAGATGAGACTGCCACTTTTCAAGGTAAACAGAGTGTACACACTGTATCCCCTAAACGGTGGCCGGTTTATTTTTATACACTACACTGTGACCTTATCCTCTAGCCTAATCCAACTTTGATTCCCTAAGTACACAATTTTCAAAAGTTTTCATTGGCTTTGGGGGTATTTTTTTTTCCAAACACCCGATTAAAAAAAATTACTTGATACTCTCATACTTAAACATAAAAAAATGTATAAAACATTTACACCGTACTTGAATAAGATACAGGTTATATCAAAGGTGAGGTGACAGTATGAGTTAAATAGTACTCCCTCACCCCCATTCCCAATACTTCAATCCTGGATGGGCTACTGGCTACACTTGTTTTGTTATTAGTAACATATATATTTGACATTGAAAATCTACATTTTTTGTTTTTGACATTAAAATAAATATTTCCAGAACACACATACATATATGGAAATATAACCTTGTGAGATTCTTCATCTCCCNCTCTTCCCCCATGTTCCATATTATTCGAGCTATATTTTATATTTTTACCAATCCCTACCCTGTTTTCCCATTTTACCACTGTAACAACCTAAGCTACTAACTATATTTTAGATCTCTCCCCTCTTTACTTCGGTGCATATAATCAAATGTTATAGCAGGCGCCCTAGAAAAATTTGCTTTCCACGTCGTTGCTAGAAACACTGGTATGAGCTTACGTGGCAAGGTAGAGAATTGAACAATCACAATGCCAGGGATTCTTGGCAAGCTTCACAGAAATCAGCTGAGGCAGGTGATCAAAAACCCCCTTTGTTAGGAACTGTAGCTTGTTGCTATCCAAATGTCTGTAATAATCACTAACATAGTTAGGAAGTTCACATTTCATTTCTAGTTCTCCAATATTTTTTTTTTATCTTATATTGTAATTTTTAATATAATCATTTAGAATGTAACAACAAAGGTCTTAAGACCAAATCATTTTAAACCATACTTAAATAAACTGCGATATTGGCTGGTTACAGAGCTGGAACCTTGAATTTATAGAAAATGTATCAGCGTTCATAAGGGATTTCAAATTGAGCGTTTAGTAGGGTGGGTGTATTCCAATCAGAGCTATATTTGTTTTTTTTATTTATCTAAGGTAGTTAAAGTTCACATAGCCTATAATGTACTAATAATTCGATCAGGAGAGACAGCCCTGGATACATACTGAAATATTCGGAAAATAATTAAATCGAAACAAGGCAAAATTTGAATGAATAGTGTCAATCCGGAAGTTCAATATAACGTAGGCCTACTTTAAGGATGACTCCTGGGTTCGGGTCCTGTGTATAGTAGTCATTTATTAGCTAGTATATTTAATATTCATAAAAATTAGCTATGAATCTAGAGTCTAATTTTCTTTTTTGTGGCTAACGAAAGTAAAATTACGTCCTTGCTGCAAATTTTGGCTGAAACTTCGTCACCCGAGAATGCAAGTGTTCTATGACCAATTTTTCACTTTGTGTAAAAGAGCATTGAAGTTTTACCTTGTGTATAAAAACCAACGTTACTAGACGACAACTCGAGTTTGTATCTTCTTAAGTAATTATATAGTAGTCTAAATTTCCCCACAGGTGAGTCATATGCATGCTAAATAAAGGTAAGCACCAAATATCTCAAATTTAACAATTTTGGAGATAGAACACTTGCATTCTCGGGTGACGACTTGTTGAAAATTGTTAGATTTTGCCTAAAGAGTTAATATGTAATAATAACATTTCATACCAGTTATAGCCTTAAATGACCACAACTGGAATCAACCAATTATGCTATCAATTGATTGTAACCATTTTAAACTGAAAGTAACCCACTAACAGGAATGCGTTTTATTCACCAAGAACCAGTGGGCCAAATGCAAGAAATCATTTTCAGCCATTTAAACCATTCTACAAGAGCTCCGGTCCATGCCGATTTTATTGCTTATGGTTTACCAAATATCTGTTATTTAATTCCAGAACTGCAACTGTGTTTCCCGGAAGTAGCTGGTGGGATTGACCAGCACACTACGTCACACCACGAGATAGTATTGTGATGTTCCACCTCCTCGCTCTCTTATTGGCTGCTATAAATAGCCCTCTTCCACCACCCCTCCACCTCTCCTCCTGCCCTCTTCCCCCCTACAGCCCATCCTCCTACAACCCCCTCGCCTACCAACCCTGAACATGTTGGTTCTTGATGATTAATTATTGTTAATTAATTTCTTGGTAGGATAGAGGTGTTGGAGTTTTTATTTATTGATTAGGGCGTTGTAGTTTATTTATTGGAGCATGCGGGCATCCGTGGTTTGCGCTGTGCTATTTGAGAACCTTCTTTTCCAATTGTAGGCTGTCGTCTGAGGACCAAGCGTATTCGTAGAAGTCCGCCCCCCCCCCTCACTTTCCTCCTTTGACTGCCGGTCATGGACACGGGAATTCTCCCTCTACCCAGAGCCGGTCATTTCCCGGGGTTGTTCATCCCTCGTCCGCGAGGGTAATGAACCAGGCATTAAGCTCTACACATCGGTATTGACAGGAATAGATATCAGACCCCCTTGTGAAAGATCCGTTAGGAGGCACTCAATCTCGAACACTCGCTGAAAGTGGACATGTTCAAGATGCAACGCCCAACTGGTTGACACAGGGTTAAACATTCTCTTGATTGACAAGATATTGGGACCTTTGGCAAATATAAAGTTCTGTAAAAAGCGACAGACCATGGAATATTTACACTTGCACACACACACACACATGCACATCCACACACACACGCACACAGAGCCTCCCAGCGTTCTACATGTCTAATATTTATCACCAAAAAAGAAGTAAGGCTTAATAAATTAGATTTACCAAGGAAATATATCTCAATTTTCCAAAGTTGGAATTGGAAATCGAGTTATGAAAATTTATAAAAAAAATAACTTGCTGAGGGATCAAACCCCAACCTTCCCATAACTATTATCAAAACCGGTTTCTAAAATGGAAATTCAAACGTAATTACATAGTGAGCTGGTACATATAGTATTTATAGATCACACAAACTTGACACATTTTATCACTGCGTCTTACTACCCGATCGGATTATGCGCGCTATTGGGAAGTTTGAACCCGTATATGCTTAGATGGAAAGCGAAAAACTACTCCCAGGTCTATGACAGCACTCTCACAATATACTAATGTGAAGGGGGTTCGAATCCTGGTCCACTGGATGCCACCATCCTTAGTCATGTTACCACCGGATTTACTAAGGGAATGTATCTCAATTTTCCCGAGTTGGAATCGGAAAACGAGTTATGAAAATTTAGCCTAAAAAAATAACTTGCTGAGGGATCAAACCTCGACCTTCCCATAACTATTATTAAAACCTGTTTCTAAAATGGAAATTCGAACGTAATTACATAGTGAGCTGGTACACATAGTATTTATAGATCACACAAACTTGACACATTTTATCACGGCGTCTTACTACCCGATCGGATTATGCGTGCTATTGGGAAGTTTGAACCCGCATATGCTTAGATGGAAAGCGAAAAACTACTCCCAGGTCTATGACAACACTCTCACAATATACTAAAGTGAAGGGGGTTCGAATCCTGGTCCACTGAATGCCACCATCTTTGGTCAGTTAAGGGCTCCCGACTAAGTCACCCACACCAGGTGTTCCACCAACCGTGAACAGAGCGTCGAACAGCCACGTCCATACTCGTCGGCTGCTAGAAGATTTATGACGAATAACTGTACTTACATGAATCTGATGAGGATTGCGGAATCACAGATGCGCATTGCACAATCTACAGGTGGCAAGCCCCTTTGAGATGGTATTCAAATCTCACCCACGTGGACAGAGGGGTGCTCTTGTATAGGAATAGCCTTATTTTAAAGATAGAAAAGTTACCATTTCTACTCTCACATAATTATACAGCGTAATAATCAAGTAGGTTTGCGTCCGTCCATTTTGCACCACCGTTTGCTAAACCAAACGTGTTCATTCTGCGCCATGGGCGTGGATATCCCTGATAATAAGACGCGAAAATAAACAACAACATTAATCTCACTCGCGTGATTTGACCTAGATTTTAAAATAAATCATAAAATACGTTGCTGCAGGTACAACAAGGCGGTCTTCATAGTCGTCGTACCGCAGCTTGACTGGATGAAAAGACTCAGTGGACAGTTTGTGGCCGCAAGGTGACCTGGTGGTCTAGGTGTATGGTGTCAGACTTCTGTGCTAGGGGTCCGGGGTTCAATCCTCGGTCCCGACCCCCTTTTCAATGAATAAATGCATTTCAATGTCAGGTAGTAGCTCCAACTCAACCTTGGTCATCTTTGAAAATAACAATCTACAGGTGGCAAGCCCCTTTGAGATGGTATTCAAATCTCACCCACGTGGACAGAGGGGTGCTCTTGTATAGGAATAGCCTTATTTTAAAGATAGAAAAGTTACCATTTCTACTCTCACATAATTATACAGCGTAATAATCAAGTAGGTTTGCGTCCGTCCATTTTGCACCACCGTTTGCTAAACCAAACGTGTTCATTCTGCGCCATGGGCGTGGATATCCCTGATAATAAGACGCGAAAATAAACAACAACATTAATCTCACTCGCGTGATTTGACCTAGATTTTAAAATAAATCATAAAATACGTTGCTGCAGGTACAACAAGGCGGTCTTCATAGTCGTCGTACCGCAGCTTGACTGGATGAAAAGACTCAGTGGACAGTTTGTGGCCGCAAGGTGACCTGGTGGTCTAGGTGTATGGTGTCAGACTTCTGTGCTAGGGGTCCGGGGTTCAATCCTCGGTCCCGACCCCCTTTTCAATGAATAAATGCATTTCAATGTCAGGTAGTAGCTCCAACTCAACCTTGGTCATCTTTGAAAATGCCTCCTATGCTAGTCCAGGGCTTGTGCAAAAATGTATACAGTATAATTTATAATACTCAAAACACAAAGAGCGAAAGTATTCGAAGACGTCTGCTAAAAGTAGAACATCGCTTAAAACATATAAATTTTGATAATCTTCCATAGTGTTCATTTCAAACTGACGAGTAGATAAAAATGTACTTTCATCAGCGTGGAGGGAGGGTGTGAAACCTTGTAAATATGTAGAGTAACTACCGCCTTAGGTCATGTGTTCAGTGAAACGGGATTTAAAACATAATTAACCAGAACTTGGGTGACCGTTAAACTTTTGGGAGAAATACCCCCTGAAACCAACCGGGAATCGATCCCGGGACCCCCTAAGTTGGTAGTCAACAGCGTAGACCACTATATCATGGGGCAAGTTTGTGCCTGAAAATAGAATGCCCTGTCACTACGCGCGAAATAAATCATATTATAAAATTTCTTCAAGGAGCCGAGGGTAAACTATGGTTGAGACTATGGGCTCCATGCAGCGCAGTTAAAAAAAAAGAAGAAAAAGCGACTTAAAAGACACTTTGTATGAAAATTGTTCTGTATAGTAAAGAACAACCCCCTTGGTACCCGGTAATGCTTTTATTTTTATGGTTCATAATCAGATATAAGTGTTTCCAGGGATGCATTCATTAACGATTTGAGCAAAAAATAAATAAAGACAATACGCTACAATTTTTATCGTTAATAACGTGCGTTTTTTTTTAAATTTCAACTGTATCGAGAAAATATTTCACACAATAAGTGCGGCTGAAAAATAATTTTGCTCAAGTATTGGTGAGACCTTCCGTATTTTTCCAATTCTATTTTTGGTGTAAATTAGAAAGAGAGCGTTGGTTCTCTGGTGAAAGGGGATTTTGGTTCATATATATATATATAGGGATGAGTTACGAGCAAACCCCCTGCCTTCTTCTTCAAGTGAAATAAATAAGTTACGGAGTGGCTGATTAATCAAGACAATGGAAAATTCATCATCATCCACACAATGTATTTCAACTCTCTTCTGTTACATAGCTTAAAAAGTGTTTGATTTATAACTTTAAAATGTATGTGTATTTGCAAGGGTTAAATTTTTGACTGTTCTAAAAGCTAGCATTTGTTTAATCTATTCATAATCAATGTTTGAGTCAAAATTTTGGTCTAATCGGTTATCGGACATTATAGGGTTGATTCAACTATTTAATTTTAAGTTGGCGTTTATTTTCTAGGGTTAAATTTGCGCCTGCTCTAAACGCCTGCTCTAAACGCCTCCTTTTTTTAAAAAAATCCGCCTATTAAGTCTAGGTGCTTAATCTATTCATAGACCATTTTTGAGCTATCCGTTTATCAAACATTATCTGGTTGATTAATTTACTATGTGTTAGATTAGAATAGCTTGATTTAAATGCGTATTCGATAGTATATTATGGATGGTACTGAGTGCAGCTATATGTTTAAAGTGTTAGGTTAGCGATGCGTAAGTGTGTATAAAAGGGACTGGTAGTAGGACGGCTTGCTAATAATAATAACACTTCTTATTATTTGTATGACTGACTTGCACAGCTAATGAAAGTAGATATTAGAGAAAACTATCTGTCCTTTGGCTAAAGTGTTTGTAATTCGCTGTCGTAATAAACCTTCTCCCTAATCTTTTGTTGACATGTTTTGAAACAAAACTATCAGCGTGGAAAAACCGCTACTGCTCTTTAGAGGGTCTGAGGGTTGTACTCTACCGGCGAGAGGAAGTCCCGATTCGTTTCTCTGTTTGACAATTATTCTCAAATATCATGGCACCGCGGGCGAGAGGGAGTCCCTGTTAGATTACCTCTTTGACAAATATTATCTAATATTTGTGATAATTTCTTGCCCACATGAACGATACTTATTTTTTCAGAGCATGAAAACAATTATGCGTGAACCACGTCTTGCTACCCTTTAGGTTTGTATGCCTATGAAGAAGGTTTAACGCATTAGCGTGGAGAAATAGTGGAAAACCAATTTGGGAAAGCCACCCTCAACCCACCCTATCGGGATCGTACCTCGACCCCAGGTCTTAGATAGTCTAGTCTTTTGCGTAACTAGCGCCTTAGACCATGTGTTCAGTGAAACGGAACTTAAACATAACTAACCAGAACTTGGGTGACCGTTCAACTTTTGGGAGAAATACCCCCCTGATACCAACAGGGAACCGAGCCCGGGACTGACTATAAGACTGGGCCTATAGCCTGACATGCTGTACGTATAGTGTACCTGACTATAAGACTGGGACTATACCCTGACATGTTGTACGGATAGTGTACCTGACTATAAGACTGGGACTATACCCTGAGATGTTGTACGGATAGTGTACCTGACTATACCCTGTCATGTTGTACAGATATTGGTCCTGACTATAAGACTGGGACTATAACCTAACATGTTGCACGGATAGTGTGTTTTATTTGCGTACTATAGAAATCGACGAAATCGATCATCTACGTGTTGAGCTGGCGAAGGCCAAATCTCTTATTACCAGACAAGCGGAATACATAGTAAGGCTCAGCCATCACCCTGTTGTACGGAAGTCCCCCGTTGACTACATCGTCACGTCATATTGTGAAGACCATAAGACACATATACCGCTGCAAATGCTGCAGTATTTGCCAGAGTTAAATTTGTGCCTGTTCTAAAAGCTAACATTTGTTTAATCTATTCATAAACCATGATTGAGTCAACATTTTGGTCTAACCGGTTAGGGTCAAACCCCTAACTTCCTATAAATATTATCAAAATTTATTTCTAAAATGGAAACTTGGACGTGATTATCTGTTGAACTGAAACACAATATATGATCTCTGCAATTTTAAATTATTATTATTATTATTTAATATTCATGAACTATACTTATTTTTTCTCTATCATGAGTCTCGGGTTTGATGAAAAAATCCCTTTAACTATTATGGGCGCCTAAATTCCAAACTTTCTTAGTGGGCGTATTTATAATAGCTGGCGCCTGATGTGCCTGTTCTAAAAGCTTACATCTGTTTAATATATTCATAAACCATGATTGAGTCAACATTTTGGTCTAACCGGTTAGGGTCAAACCCCTAACTTCCTATAATTATTATCAAAATTTATTTCTAAAATGGACACTTGGACGTAATTATCTGGTGAACTGGAACACATTATATGATCTCTGCAATTTTTAATAATAATAATAATTATTATTTAATATTCATGAACGATACTTATTTTTTCTCTATCATGAGTCTCGGGTTTGATGAAAAAAAATCCCTATAACTATTATGGGCGCATAAAATCCAAACTTTCTTAGTAGGCGTATTTATAATAGCTGGCGCCTGATTACTAGTCTTATTTAAGCTCTCTTTTGCTTAGCAAAACATTTGACCCGCCTCGGTGGCGTAGTTGGCTAAAGCGATAGTCGTGTTAACCTCGACTGCTTAGGACGGGGAGATCGAGGTTCGAATCTCGGTCGGGTGAACTGGAGATTTTTCCTAAATGGTTTTCCACCCTACCTCCATGCAAATGCGGGTTCACTTCATCTAATTCAACCTTTCTAATTCCTAATCCATTAGCGTAATTAGTACTTAAAGCGTATAACCCGAACGGGTAGTAAGATGTGGTGTTAAATAATAAAAAAAACAGTTGAAGTAATCTCTAAATTAAAGGTAGTCCAAAGCACCTAATTTAAAAAAAAGTATCCGGCAACACGTCTTACTATGTCTATGATTTGAATACTAAAAAATAAACCTTCTCCCTAAGACAGGTTCTTTAAATCAAAATATCTGAGCGTAAAACCAATGTTATCTTTTTTTTCGATTATGCGTTAATATAAATTACAAACAAAAAAGTAGTCATTTTATTGACCCCCAACAGCAAAGGTGAGATGGAGTTGAATGTGTTGCAGGTGCCACTGATCTTAAGGCAACCACTTTTGCACTGCTTAGAGCCGGTATGAAGGTCTCAGTGCGGGACAACTGCCACACCGTTGATAGCATTTTTGACAACACTCACAGCTACGGTTGTAGTTTCTGCGTCGCCAACGGCATCGTAGTCAAGGACAAATATCATCTCAAAGTGATAACGATTTTTAAAAACCAACTGCGGAAAATAAAGGACTCTAAGAATTACTTGAGAAAATCGGTGCTGCTCAAAAGCATAATGAGACGACTGCAGAAAGAGGTTGAAGAAGCGAAGTTACAGAAACAGCAGGCCCCTTCATACCCCTGGTGCTATACACCGCCCGGTTTCATAAGAGATACTCCTTGCGAAGATGGTGGTGTCGTGAGCCTTCTCTCTGGGACCAACATCGAGAGTTCGGAGACATCTGTGTTGAATGATACCCCCACATTTTCTCTAACTCTGGACAACAAATGTTTGCTGAAGAACGATTCTTCCAAGAAGTGTTCCTTTGATGAAGTAGGGGATTGCTACGTCCGTGACGTCCTACGACAGTTATACATGCCGCCGACACTGTGTATGCTCTATGAAGACAACGCCGTACTTTAGATCCCTTCATCAGCGCTGGGGAGGTTATATTTACAAAGTGTTTATTGGGATCTAGCTCAATTTGATTTAAAGTTTATATTTACAAAGTGTTTACTGGGATCAACAAAATGCTGTGTTTTTTTTAAATTAGATATTTTACAATTCTAGAGATTTTGCTAATTTACACATAATTTATTAGAGCAATTTGATTTAAAGTTTATATTTACAAAGTGTTTATTGGGACCAACAACATGCTGTGTTTTTTTTAATTCAGATATTTTACAAACGCTTCTAGAGATTTTGCTAATTTATACATAATTTATTAGAACAATTTGCTTCAAGTTTATATTTACAAAGTGTTTATTGGGATAAACAAAACGCTGTGTTTTTTAAAATTAGATATTTTACAAACTGTTATAGAGATTTTGCTAATTTACACATAATTTATTTGAGCAATTTGATTTAAAGTTTATATTTACAAAGTGTTTATTGGGCTCAACAAAATGTAGTGTTTTTTAAAATGAGATATTTTACAAACTGTTCTAGAGATTTTGCTCATTTACACATAATTTATTAGATAAATTTGAATTAAAGTTTATATTTACAAAGTGTTTATTGGGCTTAACAAAATGCTGTATTTGTTTTTTAAATTAGATATGTGTGAATAAATATTATAAAACTGTTATTTTTGTGTTTTAATGGATACAACTCTCTCTTTCTATCTCTCGCCTATCCTAGAAGCTCCATCTCAAACATTATGGATAATTTGAAACATTCAGTTCTCTTTGGGCGGCCATCTAAAGTCACAACAATGTTGCCATCTCCAGAATATTCTAGGGAGGTTTCTGTACAAGTACTTAAGTGGGGGCACTATCTCTATGATTGGCTGGAGTTTGAACACCGAAGCTATTTTCAACTTTCCCTTCACACAAATGCACGTACGCTTACCTAGCACTATCCCATTTATTAAAGGTGTACGTATATTGAATACAGTGTGGCTATCATAATAATTTAAATGCATTTGTTTAGAGGAACCAGGCACCTTATGGATAGCTAGCTAGCTGGTGACTAGATAGGTTGGAGAGATACCTCTCCCATCCTATGAATACAAGTTTATTTGCCTTAGAAGCTCTGTCTCAAATATTAGGGATAAGTTGAAACAATTCAGCCCATTTACTTTTTCTTTGGGTATCAATCTAAAGTCTACGAAGTAAACACAGTACTTATTAATTGGGCACTTGTCTTGACGTATGAATACGTGAAATTAGAGCTAGGGGCTTTTCTAGTTCCTATGAAAATGGGACTGTATTTCGGCGAGTTTCGATCTTGTTTTCTCTCTCTTCCCTGCATGACTATCTGTGTATTTATATTACTAGAGCAGGAATATATAATAATAAAAGAAGGTGTGTGTGACTCCCAAGCCCGAACTATATACCGCTATATTTCAATCGTCCTAACTCTCTCGCGGAGGCTTGATGTATTTTTTCTTTGCTCCTTCTAGAGGGATATACGCTAATTACTTTTATAAATACAGGCCATATATTGTTGAGTCACAAGTCCCTGGTTCGACTCCCGTATCCAGGTGTCAATGATGGAGTAATCATAAATAATAGTTTTGGATAAAACACAACATATATAATAGTATACATTAAAAGTGTTAACAACTTGATGTATTGATAAAAATTCTTATGTGTGATAGCAACGCAATATTTAATTACTTCAACGGTTTGCAGAAAATATAGAAGCTCTTTCTATTATTTTTAGTGAATTTATTAAATAAACAAATTTATAGTCCTTGTGGCATTACAAAACCCTAATTTGAGACAGTTATAAAATTTTATAAATATATATTAATGTTTGAGAGAAATATAAAATCGGTTAA
Organism: Timema californicum; assembly: GCA_902141385.1. Classification (NCBI taxonomy): domain Eukaryota; kingdom Metazoa; phylum Arthropoda; class Insecta; order Phasmatodea; family Timematidae; genus Timema; species Timema californicum. The sequence goes on from CABFOW010005933.1 coordinate 30,774, forward strand.
TTATTTTTTTGTGTTAAGGGAATTAATTAACATACTCTCTCTAGATATTTAAAGCGTGTGTGCCTAGAATCCAAACTTTCTTATTCACTTTATTTATAATAGCTGTCGGCTATTGATTGACACGAAGAAACTTTCTCACTCGTTAATGAATAAGTAAGCTATAAGTTATTTAAATGGTACGGTGTACAGCAAAGACTTCTCTCTCTCTCGAAGCGCCTCACACATCATTAGTGAAGAAGAGATTCCTAATCGTGGTTCGAACCCTTGTGGGAATTTTTCCACTCAAAGAGGGTGGTGACGGGAGATCGTGGTTAGAACCCTTTCAGGTGCAAAGAGGATGTGTTTTTTTAAACTCATAAGTATAAGTTCATAACACTTTAAAAAGATTACAATTGTTAAAGAGTTAGTAAATTATAGGTCTGTAGAAAGAAAAACTCCAATACACTCTCTTTAACGTGAGTTATATCGGTATAGCGCGCACCTTTCAATTCTATTCTATTTTATCGTTTAGATGAGAGAATCCGTGTTTGACTCTTGGTATGGTGAGCTATGCGTTAATACACCTCAGAAATACCTTATATAAATATTAACACATTTCTTAGAGACAGTTTTGATAAATATTACTATAAATAACTTATTATTCGTGACCATGTAAAACTATTTTTATGTCTTCAGTTCATGCTTATTGACTCACAATGGCCAAGGTGAGATGGAGTTGTATGTGTTGTAGGTGACAATCCGATCGTAGTTTTAACAGCTACACCCCCCCCCCCTCTCTCCTATCCTAGAAGCTCCGTCTCAAACATTATGGACAAAATACTTTCTCTTTGAGTAGCAATCTAAGTCACAACAATGTTTATCATCTCGTTCAGGTCTTTGATTCTCCAACCAACTTATTTTAAGGATTAAAAAAAATAATAACGACATTTTATTGCTAGTTTTTTTTTACAGTCAGCACGTGATTAATTTAAAACATTCATAACAACAAGCAGCAATATTATTTAGGTCTTGTGACCAATACATAGCAAGGAAAAAACATATAAAAGACATCTACCATCTAGAAAATAAGTAGGAACCCCCTCCAAAATAGCTGAAGACACGTTGATAGGCGCTAGAGCGTATATTGACAATGTCTCCACAGTTTTTACCTGGTAATCTTACTCTTCAAACAAACTCAAGCACAATAAGATTCGGTTCTCTTCCGATAGCACAACGTTATAACTTTTGTTTTTCTCAAGTTCGTTTAAGCACTTGACACGATTGTATTCCTCTTTCTCGATCAGGTCTAATGCACTGCATAATACCTCCTCCTCCCAACAGGTATCTTGGTGAGACGCATTTGGAGGTGTTTGATGACATTGATGTTTGTGCCGAATAAGATTGGAGAGCTTTGCGTAGGATCCATCACAAATGCAGCATTTAAATGGCATAATGTCAGTTGGAGATGCAGCAAAAGAAATATCCCTGAGATAAAAATAAACACTCGCTCTACTCACAAACTCTAACGTTTTTTCAAAATGTCACCGCTAGCTACGATGACGGCAGCAGAGTGCTACAAACACATGAGTACGTCTAGTTTATTAATTCACTTTTAAACATCACACTTTGTCCTCCGAGATATATCATACAGCGTTCTTTAGATTTAAACCGCTTACAATCCAAANGCTACAAACACATGAGTACGTCTAGTTTATTAATTCACTTTTAAACATCACACTTTGTCCTCCGAGATATATCATACAGCGTTCTTTAGATTTAAACCGCTTACAATCCAAATAATAGATTGACTTTGGAAGGAAGACGTTACCGAAACTGCCCAGACCGAGTATGTTGTCATCGGGCGTTTCCCCAATAATTTTAACATTTGAATAATTTTTGTAAATTGTTTAATCCTCGAGATTTACTGGTTCTTCGGACTTTACCTTCTCCGGTGGTGGTGGGCACGAAGGTGACTCTGCTTACTGACTGGTAGGTAGACTACTCTGGTGGTGGGTACTCGGGTGACTCTGGGGGTGGGTACGCCTGTGACTCTGGGGGTGGCGGGGGCGGCGGTGGTGGCTGCAGCGTCGTGAAGGATGGTGGCGGGTGGTGTGGAGCTCTGAAGGATGGTGGTGGTGGCCGGGGCAACACAGCCACAACGTCCCCCTTGCGGAAATTATACACGGCGCACGTCGTATCACACATGTACGTTTCCTCGATTCTCTCGTAGGGTAGTACTTCCATCGCTCTTATCGTGTGACAGGTAGAGTCGCAAAAACTATATGTAGCCTCACTCCTCTACTTTGTAAATTACATGTCTATCACTCACGGCCACAATGTGAACATTCTCTACAGTCATATAGGCACGCCCCTCAATCGAATGACCCACAAACATTAAATTAATATAGCCGGATCGAAGCATTGTGAGCGTACCTGAAAGCTAAACTTTCTGTAGGGTCCACTATGCACATGTATTCATTGCTCCGTTGCCTGACGTTGTTGTTTTTGTTAACTGCCACGTCTCTTAAACGCGTTCAAAGTTCACAATGGTATGTGAACCGGGTTTTACTCCAGCGCAGGTAAATACCAGTTTTTATTTATTAAGTTCACACACGTCTTCACCTGTTAGAGTACCAAAACGACAGGGTAAAAATACACAAAACTCGCCATCTAGATAGGTGATTAGGCGTCTCCCGAACTTTGTATTGACCGCTTTTAATTTGTACACCGAATATTTTTGATCTACGGTTAGATCACACCATTTTACGGTCTGCACAGCGTCAACAATATTTACCAGCTGCTATAACTAGTCCCTCTTGAGCTGCTCTAAAAACGCTTATAAATAAACAACCAAGTGGGCGCCCCTCTTTATACCCCGCCCCTCGATCGACATCACATGGTACGAGAAGAAGAATAGGGTCACGATCTATTCTTGTCTCGACTTGTCTGCCCGTCAACCGGGCGCCAGGGGGAAACCCCGTGTCCTGGCTCAATGACCTCAATATCTATTTTTGTCCCAACTTGTCTTGTCTGCCCGCCATCCTGGTGCCAGGGAAAACCCATTGACAGGGTCAATGACCTCAATATCTATTCTTGTCTCAACTCGTCTTGCAGGACCGACAGGGAAAACCCAGGTTGCCAAGGTCACGATCTATTCTTGTCCTGACTTGTCTTGTCGACCCGCCAGACTGGCGCCAGGGTTGCGACACATACCTCTAAGGAGAGAAGGGGGTCTCAAGGCAGGGGAACCATTTATCACACTCTACCACCGACAGCCATAGCGCGAGGTTCGTGCTGCTTTTTCCGGGACAGAGCCTTGTGACAGAAGAGCCAATGTTCATTCTAGCCACGACAGCCATACCATGAGGTTCTAATAAACTACAACGCCCTAATCAATTAATAAAAACTCCAATACGTCTATCCTACCAATTAATTAATTAACAATAATTAATTAACAATCATTAATAATTAATCATCAATAACCAACATATCCTGGGTTGGTAGGCGAGGGGGTGGTAGGCGAGGGTTTCAGGGAGGGGGTTGTAGGGAAAGACATGGGCAGGAGGAGGGGGGCAGGAGGAGGGGAATAACGGTAAATATCACAATACTACCTCACGGTGTGACGTAGTATGCTGGTCAATCCCACCAGCTACTACCGGAAAATCTTCACCATTTATCACTTTCCCTACATTATTAATACATCACTTCCTTAAGATCAATCATATTAGCTGCAAAGTGAATTTCAGATGAAACCATTATCATTATTGTCTTAGGGTTTATTAAAAGTTTCCCATAACATCCGCCTACTTTTATAACCTCGTATTTATCCTTCTCACCCTTCTCAATTGAATCCTACTTTTCTAAGAGAGGAGCCCACCAATTTCGAGGATATCACGAACTTATTCGCTTTGATGATTGAGAATCAACTCAATGTCTATTGCAAAGGATAAGTCTAAGCTACCCGGTTATAGATCATGATACTACTCTCATCTCGTAGGGGCATAACCAATTAGAGGACTACCATGGCTCAAGAAGCTGATAGTGGCACTGTGGAAAGTAGAGTACCGATAGTGGAAACAAAGTGAAGCTATAAAGATTCCTGGCTGCACATCAAGTAGCCATTAAGATAGTAGTTAAGATTCACCTATTCTCCCTCTAGATAATTTTCATTGCATGACCTGTTATTAAAATGATAAAGATGGAGTAATATTTGAGGGTGAAACAAGTTTATTGTTCCATAAAGTCCTTCAACACATCGCAATTTTGTTTACCTCCTTTCCAAAACCATTAAAAATACTGCTAAACTGGCAACTGACATTGAACTATTGTTTCTATTCTAAAAAGTAAATTTGGCCCAACCATGGATTTCAACTGGATTACGATGCTTAAAGTTGCTACGCCCATTTAAATAAGGAATGACTTTAACGCAGAACACTATTTCTACGTTTCAAGTAGATGTTGAGAATATTTGCAGTAAATATCTCATTGACTTAAAACACCTAAACAGTATCCTGCATGACTCGTGCTCCAATCACTTCTTATCATCATCAGATGAATACTGCAGCTGCAGTTCTTAGCCAAACTAGTGTAACGATGTTACACTAAAGCAGAAACAAGTAACTCTAAAGAAGAAACACTGTATGATGGTCCGTAACATGGGGCTGTACTCACCGCCTGCCTTACTGAATGGGGCACTCCGGAGCTCACACCTAACGACACTCTTCACCAAGGGAAGTACAACGCGGACTGAAGCGAGGCCGAACTCAACACCCCGCTCGTGATGGTTGCCACGCCCACAATAAAGATAGACTGATTTTGACCAGAGTAGTTTCCGGTTGTGGAAGTTTCCTGGTATTTTCTATAGTTCTCAGTGTCGCCATTCCCCCCACCTGAGCGCTGCTCACCTCCCTTCTTTTGTTTGTTCTTCTCCACCACCCTGCTTCCCCCTCTCTGTGAATTTGCTTGAGGTTTGTGTACTATAAAATGGCTTGTATGTTTAAACGATTTATTCATTATACCACTGGCATTTATTAGGTGAGGGCGCCAACTCACATCTTCTCTAGGGCACGAACTTCAAAATTCTGTTTCGACATCATTATGGGGGGTCACGCTTTGCAAAATTACCGTTTGGGATTAACTATAAATGAATGTATCCTTTCTTTGGGGCTTTAGGAATATCTCGTGGAATCGTCGCGAGTATATTTAATTGTAAATATGTAGGGTTCCCTACCGGCGCACTCTGACCTTTTTCTTGCTTTAATTAATTTACGTTTATTGGTTTGTTGGGTTTGGGGCCTCTGGAGCACTGACTAAAAATAATATTAAATGACGTTTGTTCAGCATATAATTTTCATATTTGTAATATTAATAGTAATATTTAATGATGTTTGGTCAACACATAGCTTCACATTTGTAATATTAAAAGTAATATTTAATTACGTTTGGTCAGCACATAAGTTTCATATTTGTAATATTAATAATAATATTTAATGACGTTTGGTCAACACATAATTTTCATATTTGTAATATTAAAAGTAATATTTAATGACGTTTGGTCAGCACATAATTTTCATATTTGTAATATTAATAGTAATATTTCATGACGTTTGGTCAACACATAATTTTCATATTTGTAATATTAAAAGTAATATTAAATAACGTTTGGCCAACACATAATTTTCATATTTGTAATATTAAAAGTAATATTAAATGACGTTTGGTCAACAAATAATTTTCATATTTGCAGTACTAAAGGTCATTTTTAAAGACGTTAAATTGGTCAAATCAATATTTTTGTTGTTGAAACAGTGATGTATTGCTTATGCTGGAGGATTAACTTATGTAAACAAATAATAAACAACTTGTTTTCTCTTGTGACTCCTTGGATATTATTTGGGTCACCCTTCCAGGAACCTTTAAGGTGTCACACTAGACTCTGATCATAATTAGATGCTTATGAATTTGCAATTCGAATCAAGGTTTAAACAAAGTATCTTGACATATTTTTTAAAACTTCATTCCCGAATTACCAAACAAAAGAAAGATAGTTATTCAAAATGATTCACCCGAACTGCTTGGTTACTTACTCTCGACTGAATAATGACTGAACTCACGAGAGTCACAAACTTCCCAGTTTGCTTGGATCAGCTTGAATGGCTCGACTCTCCAGGGTTGGGATAAGGGGGAGATAGACAAAACATTAGAATGTTCACAACAACGGATGTACATAATACCCAGGTTAAATCTCCAAAAGAGCTTGATGTGCCTCACTGTTCAGTCAGCCCTTGTATCTTTCCTCCGCACTTGCACCGGCCGCGCCCCACCCTCTCTACTGCCTGGACCCTCCCCCCC
>CABFOW010005934.1:0-13217 GCA_902141385.1 Timema californicum
CACAGCTTCTGTTTCCAGCCAAATAAAAACAGTTCTGCTATCTACACCTCCCTTGACACAGCTTCTGTTTCCAGCCAAATAAAAACAGTGCTGCTATCTAAACCTCCCTTGACACAGCTTCTGTTTCCAGCCAAATAAAAACCGTGCTGCTATCTACACCTCCCTTGACACAGCTTCTGTTTCCAGCCAAATCAAAACAGTGCTGCTATCTACACCAACTGATTGCAACAGTACTATATTATACACCAACCGCATGCATAGCAGTTGTGCTTTGCTGTCTCCAATGTAACAGTTGGAAGACGTTTGCGATCGATTCTTGTGACTAATTACTAGTGGATTTGTACAGGTTTGTTTATTTTAAACGCACTTTTTAACACTGATAATATGGATGGCCGGATAGCTGAAGGTCGAATAGTCCCGAATCTAGTGTATATTATTTGCCTATGAAGTGCTTCATCTTATATGTCGTATGGGCTGATTAGAACAATGTTTCTCGAACTGTGTGTGCAGACGTTGCTGCAGCCGACAGCAGCGCCCTTACCGGAGTACAAGACTTCCGCCTTAAAGAAGTCCAGGTTCATCCTGTCCCACTACGGAGTGTTCAAAAGTTGCTGGGACTGGCTAATCCTGATAGCCACCTTCTATGTAGCCATTGTGGTGCCGTACAATGCCAGCTTCATCAACTCGGACCGGCCTTCCATGGTGAGCGACGTTGTTGTCGAGGCGCTTTTTATCATTGGTGAGTTCACTATAATATTAGTCAATAGTAGTTTCATATTAAATAACGTTTAATAGCTGATACAATAGATAATTAACTGTGTTTCAGATTTATATTAATAAAAAAAGTAATAACTTATCTATGCTAGACGACATCTCTAGCAACTGTACGCTTATAAACTAAGTGATGCGTCAAACAAGTATTGTTCATATATAGTTATAATATGAAATATATAGTAGGAATAACATAATTTGACATTGGTTAGCTCGAAAAATAGGATATTTTGAACCCACCTTGATTTCTCATGAAATTCTTATCCATTGCAATGCTAGAAAATAACATTTAATTCTAATTTTAGAATACCATATTTGGGTGGATCGAAGCCTATTAAAATATTGTTTATTTTCCCGAGTTTTCACTCATTTCAAACCTAATTTGACGACGGTGGAACGCTGACAGGTTGGGAGATTTTTGAAGAAGTAAAGAACATAGGTCTCCAAGAATCCTCTGATGAAGAAGACAGCACAGACATCCAAACATAATAAATGACCAATAGCATCCGTTTCTGAAGAACTTACAGTGATGGAAAACCAAAGGAGATTCACTGAATCCCAATCAGACGTAAAATACAACATTTTTAATGCAATCATTAAATTTGAAGATTTTATTTGTTGTGTTAAGATAGGCCAATTACAACAAACCAAGATAAATATTTTTTTCAAACTTTATATAGCATGTTAAACCGGCTGTTTAACATCTACAATAAAAATACCATAAATATAATTAACACAATGATTACAAGTGCTAATATATTCAAATAATATGTGGCAGGTGTTAACTCAGTGTAGGTTTGTGTTGCCGTGAAGAGCCCTAGCTCCAGGAATTCTGTCCCAGCTGACCATACCGGCAACACCACCAATTCCACGTCTTGCTCACAATAAAAGGAAGATAGTTTTTTCTGGGCGCCACATCATCATAGAGCGCTAGAGGTCATTGAGTGCAATTATTGCAACTTTACCCCCTTGCCGCCTTAAATGTCCTGATGCTAGCCTGTCCCCGAGTAGGTCAATTCCGTTACTATGTAAGCACAACTGCTCGCTTCACATAATATATTGTATTGTATCTATTCGACGGAGGAAGAACTAGGACGTAAAACTACATCATCGAAGAATCAACTAGTGACTACGATGTGTCAGGCGTTGGTCTCACTGCCACATCGCAGAGCAAGCCTCTTCTGAGGCCTTAAGTATCTACAATTTAGAATCTGGATTAGATTCTAAACTCCTCTTTGCTATGTTCATAAGACATAGTTTTTTCAGTCAGAATGTCTGACTTTATTCACTATGCCCATAAGGCATAGTTTTAGATGTTACTTGTAACTCTTCTTTTGTTTTGTCTATAAGACATCATTTTTGAATGTCTGACTTTAATATCTATGTCCATAAGACATAATGTTTGTTTCAGAAAGTCTGACTTAATTTTTATGTCCACCAGACATAATTTGTCAGAATGTCTGAATTTATTCACTATGCCCATATGGCGTAGTTTATATTCAAGGGCTTAAATGCTCTATTTAACTAGCTCCAGACGACTTTATATACTGGCTCAGTGAGTGTGATTTATTTTTCTATATATATTAGGACATAATAATGATTTCCTAAACGATATGACCATGTTTAGGATCTCTTTCTGGCAAATATCAGGCTATCTAACGTTTTATTTAATGGTCTAGTTAGATCATTGACAGATAGCAGTCACTATTGTCACTTTTTAGTGTATCTATTAACGGTACCCAACCTGTGGGAGCACTACTAGTTGGTAGTCGTGGCCCGCGGGGATAGTGTTTTGTCTCCGGCCTCTTTAGGCGTCGTTTGTATCAAGTTATATTAATATTGTTTGTACTATTTATTGTGTGCCCAAGTAACGGGTGGAAATATAAATATACTATTGAATGTCCACGCAGTACTTATTAGGAATTGACCGGTCATAGTATTTTAACCGTGTATGGATGCCTGATTGCTCGCCATTTACTATTTGTAAAGTGCTGGTTCCTCTTCAAACAGATTGTTCTGTGGTTTATGTAACTCTCAGTGGAGTTATCTCAAGCTGGCTAGCTTTTGTAACTATCCTTATAGTAACTCTATAAAATTAGGATTCAATAACCCCACATTACTATTCCCTATAATTTCTTTATTATTCATTAATAGCCCTTTCAGGTCTTAGTCGGGTATTAGAGAGGCTGGATTGTCTTCATGTTGTGTCTTAACCGTGAATTACATTTTGTCGCCTATTTTTGATTAGCGCCATGTTGAATGAGATGCTCCTTAGTAGGAGAATGAGAGTGAATCCTAATTTCTAGAGTCAGTGAACTAAACCATAAGTTCTATATTTTGTCTGTTAGTTCCTGGTCGTCAAGAAGCTTAGTGAATCCTAATTTCTAGAGTCAGTGAACTAAACCATAAGTTCTATATTTTGTCTGTTAGTTCCTGGTCGTCAAGAGGCTTAGTGAATCCTAATTTCTAGAGTAAGTGAACTAAACCATAAGTTCTATATTTCGTGTGTTAGTTCCTTGTCGTCAAGAGGCTTATTCCTATTCCTGCCTGTCGGGAAGTATACGACTATGATAACTGAATACAGTTGTCTTAAATAACAATGGACTGTTTGAAATACAATCTATTTTAAAACGTATGTAATTCTATTTCTCTTGTTTACACTTTAACAAACTGATTTGTTTGGACTGATATATTTCTCTAATGTTTCATACTTCACAAAACTTCTTTATTAAACTTTGTTTGTAATTATAATCGTCATCTCTTCTACTTGATAGGAGAAGCGAAGATTCATTAATGTCAAAAACTAATTTAAGTCTGCAATTCTTGTATTTATTTTCCCCAGTGTTTTTATATTTTGTAATTAAATTTTCTTGTTTTTTCATGTTTGTATAGTTGTGTATTTGGGTTTTATAACGCATATATATTATAAAATGTGTGTTTCTATATGTAGCATATTTTGAGATTATTGATATATTGTGTGCCAGATGCCTCAATATTAATAAAAATAGTTAGTTGGGATTTTGAAATTTCGAATTTTTAAAATATTTTTTGGATTTAGAATGAAATAAGTTCTATTGTACCTTTTTATTGACATGATTGCTAGTGTATTTGAGCAGTAAGATGTTAAAGTGCTGTGCTATTAATTATAGTGGCTTAATGATGAGCCTCTAGGTCGAAGAGGATTTGAAAATTAATTACCAGGAATTAATTATGTCGATGATCAAGTCACGTCAGAGAACGCAAGGCTTGCTATGGCTTGCAAACGTGGATATATTAAATCGTTATTTTCTTTCTTTAAGACACTATAAACCTTGCGATGGCGGGGAATAAAGACCTTATGTGTGCTTTACTTCGATACTAGTGCTTTTTTATGGGAGCTTTTTTTTTACTACGTACGTCGTCCAGAGAAGATGGTCTATTGATATATTTCTTGAAGTAAGAATAGCTTTCCACCACTTCTTCAGAGATATCAAATAGATTATAAAAATGAGTTGGGAAATATCTAGCTAATATATGACCTAGTTAAGTGAATACAACATTTTCATTTTTATTGAAAATTAATTGATTCAATTTTATTATAACGTTAGTTGATCCAAATGAAAACTAAAACAAACACATAGGGAAATCTCACATTAACAAACTTTTATATAGGTAAACTCAATTATGATTATATTTGTAACGTTTATTTAAATAAAAATAGTAAGATTATATTATAATAATTCAAAATAGTCATTTGACAAAATGAAACATCAAAACAACTCTTGAATAGCTCAAATAGTAGGTGACCTGGTGGTCTAGGGGGAAGGTGTCGGATTCCTGTGCTGGGGGTCCTGGGTTCAATCTTCATTTCACAATCACCCTACCATTACACATTAGCGTAAGTGCGTATAACCCGAACGGGTAGTAAGACGCTGTGATAATAATAATAGCTCAAATAATGAAAGAAGATGAAGATAATTTTTTTGAATGTTTACTTGACCTTGACTTTACTAATTATTTTTAATTGTATAGTAGAGGAAGTTCGGACCAAGTTATGATCACACAGAGAACAAAGATTGGGGACAATAATTTTGAGATTACTGCGAACAACGTATCATTTGACAGGGTTAATGAGTTTAAATATGTAGGTACAATTTTAACTAGCAACAACTTTATTAAATTGGAAACTAGGAAAAGAATACAGTTGGGAAATGCACGTTAATACTCAGTCAGTAAGTTGTTGACGTCTCGCCTGCTTTCAAGGAATGTAAAACTCAGAACAAAGAAAACAATTTCACTGGTTGTTCTCTATTGGTGTGTAACGTGACCTCTTACCTTACATAACGAAGACCAATTTAAGGTGTTTTACAACAAGGTGCTTAAGAAGATATAAGCTATAAAAATGGAATGGATTAGGATACTGGGTAGAGGAGGAGGTTACATAGTGATGAGCTACAAACCCTGTGCTCATTACAAGACATTGTTAAAATAGTCAAATCTCGCAGATTTCGGTGAACAGGACAAGCAGCGCCTATTGAAGGATCTAGACTCTAGAACCATGTTCATGATATTGACTGGTAAAACTAATGGTGAGGGACCATTGGAAAAATCTAGACACAGATGGGAAGATAACCTTAGAATGTAGCTGAAATAAATCTGGTGTAATGAGGTAGACTGGATAATACTAGCTCAAGATAGGGATACGGTGTAATGAGGTGGACTGGATAGAGCTAACTCAAGATAGGGATAGGGTGTAATGAGGTGGACTGGGTAGAGCTAACTCAAGATAGAAATAGGGTGTAATTAGGTGGAATGTATAGAACTGGATCAAGATAGGGATAGGTAGCATACTCTTGTAAATGCGTCAATGAACGAACCTTTGAATTTCCGCTGCAATAAAGTAAGAAAGTTGAGGAAGTTCTAACAACTTCGTGAGCACTTTATATTTATAATGTAGGACTCCTGATGATATAATTATGTCGTTGATAGCTAACCACGTTATTAGTGACCAGTGTTTGGATTCACTTGGATGTTTTAGGGGCTGATCCACGTTTAGTAAGATACCAACGTTTAGGCTGTAGTTACAAAACTGTCATCTAGGATGTTTTATTAAACCAAATATGGCGACAAGAATTAAATTCAATGTATATACCTTACTGGTAATTACACCTTGACCAATCAAAGCTGATACAGGTGGGACGGAAACAATTAGATCTGTGTTGAGGAAAGCGACGGACAATGTGCCGAGGTTTGTCTGACGCCCGGCGGAGCTCACCTAGGTGACATTACCTTCAAAAAGTGTAGCTTGTTTGCTTTTATTAAGCTAGGGAATATTTACTTTTCAATTAAAGTGTTAATTTTCACGCTACTAATCGTCTGTTTCGGCCCCACAATGTATGTATGTTTATTTGATTGACTATCAATAATAATCAATATTAATATTATGTCTAACTAATTGATAGAAATTGACACTTTTGAAGCATTTTAGTTGAAGTTGGTGACTTGGTAAGGAATGTTTTCTTTTCTCTCGTTCGTCGCAACTTGATATGGTGCTAAGGCTACACACACTATCGCTATTCATGTTTAGAGGGTGTCTGGTGATTATGATGGCCTCTCTAATAGGGTTCTGTAGTTAGAAATGTTTGCAATGAACTCATTTCTAAACGGGACGTGGTGGTTGGTGTTCAGGAAATGTTTTTCAATAGAGGATATAATATGACTAGTTTTCTTGGTATATATAATGTTCTCCTCCGCTCCGGTGATGCATCTTCCTGATTATAGGCCACAAGAACACTTCTGCTACGTTCCCACGTGGTACCCGCTCTTTTCCTAGTCTGAGGGGCGACATAGTTATTTTAGGGAGAGCGAAGATATGTCGTGTTTTTTAACATATATTATATCAGTGGTCTTATCATCCCGGCACAGATTTATCTGATTACCAAACCCTTCCTTCACCTCTGACAATACATCTTGTGAATGTGGGGGATGCCAGGCCTTCACCGTGGTTCGGATTCCACGTTAAACTGTAGGTCCTCCAGTTCATCTCACAACCACCCTACCATTACACATTGGCGTAAGTGCGTTTAACCCGAACGAGTAGTAAGACGCTGCGATGATAGTAATAATAATAATGAAAGAAAATTAATAGTTTTTTTAATGTTTCCTTACCTTGACTTTACTAATTATTTTTAATTGTATAGTAGAGGAAGTTTAGACTAAGTTATGATCACACAGAGAACAAAGATTGGGGACAATAATTTTAAGATTACTCCGAACAACTTATCATTTGATAGGTTAATGAGTTTCAATATGTAGGTACAGTTTTAACTAGCAACTACTTTACTGGATTGGAAGCTAGGAAAAGAATACAGACAGTCAAGAAATGCATTCCATTACTCGGTCAGTCTTGCCTGCTTTCAAGGAATGTAAAACGCAGAATATACAAAACAATGTCTTACCGGTTGTTCTCTTTGGGGGTGCAACGTGATCTCTTACCTTACATGCCGAAGACCAATTTAGGGTGTTTTATAACAAGGTGCTTAAGAAGATATAAGATATAAGAATGGATTAGGTTACTGGGTAGGGGAGGAGGTTACATAGTGATGAGTTACAAACCCTGTACTCATTACAAGACATTGTTAAAATAGTCAAATCTCGCAGATTTCGGTGGACAGGACAAGCAGCGCCTATTGAAGGATCTAGATTCTAGAACCATGTTCAAGATATTGACTGGTAAACCCAATGGTGAGGGACCATTGGGAAAATCTAGACGCAGATGGGAAGATAACCTTAGAATGTACCTGAAATAAATCTGGTGTAATGAGGTAGACTGGATAATACTAGCTCAAGATTGGGATAGGGTGTAATGAGGTGGACTGGATAGAGCTAACTCAAGATAGGGATAGGGTGAAATGAGATGAACCGGTAGAGCTATCTCAAGATAGGGATAGGTAGCATACTCTTGTAAATGCGTCAATGAACGAACCTTTGAATTTCTGCTGCAATAAAGTAAGAAAGTTGAGGAAGTTCTAACAACTTCGTGAGCACTTTATCTTTATAATGTAGGACTCCTGATATAATTATGTCGTTGACATAGCTAACCACGTTATTAATAAATTAAGAGCTGGCTTTGGAGTTTTTCGTGGCCAGTGTTTGGATTCAGTTTAATGTTTTAGGGGTTGGTCCACGTTTAGTAAATACCAACATTTAGGCTGTAGTTACAAAAACTGTCATCTAGGATGTTTTATGAAACCAAATGTGGGGACAAGAATTAAATTCAATGTATATACCTTACTGGTAGTTACACCTTGACCAATCAAAGCTGATACAGGTGGGACGGAAACAATTAGATCTGTGTTGAGGAAAGTGACGGACAATGTGCTGAGGTTTGTCTGACGTCCGGCGAAGCTCACATTATCTTCAAAAAGTCTATTATATAGTTTGCTATTATTTACCTAAGGGATATTTACTTTTCAATTAAAGTGTTAAATTTTCACGCTACTAATCGTCTGTTTCGGCCCCACAATGTATGTATGTTTATTTGATTGTTATCAATAATAATCAATATTAATATTATGTCTAACTAATTGATAGAAATTAACACCTTTGTAGCATTTTAGTTGAAGTTGGTGACTTGGTAAGGAAGGTTTTCTTTTCTCTCGTTCGTCGCAACTTGATATGGTGCTAAGGCTACACACACTTTCCCTATTCATGTTTAGAGGGTGTCTGGTGATTATGATGGCCTCTCTAATAGGGTTCTGTAGTTAGAATTGTTTGCAATGAACTCATCTCTAAACGGGACGTGGTGGTTGGTGTTCAGGAAATGTTCTTCAATAGAGGATATAATATGACTAGTTTTATTGGTATATATAATGTTCTCCTCCGCTCCGGTGATGCATCTTCCTGATTATTGGATGTAAGCTCGGCCACAAGAACAAGAACACTTCTGCTACGTTCCCACGTGGTACCCGCTCTTTTCCTAGTCTGAGGGGCGACATAGTTATTTTAGGGGGAGCGAAGATATGTCGTGTTTTTTTAATATATATTATATCAGTGGTCTTATCAATTTAGGGAAATTACGTTTTTTATCCAGTTTTTACTTTGTTTGAGATACCTTTTCTCAGAGTACTTGTAAGAGCATTCTTTGGCTTGAAATACTTTGTGTACATGGTCGAGTTGTTTCTTAAGACTTGATTCTTCACAGACATGTTTGATTACACTAATTAGGTCGTGTATTACTGAGCCATAGTGTTAAAAGTGAGGTTAAACACGGCATTGAGGCGACTGTATATAAACAACGTGTCCTGGGGTGTGTTCTCACATTTCGAGGGCAGAACATCAAGAAACGCTGGTTTGCCATTGATCTTTATTATCCTTTGTTAATTCTATTATGGGGTGTCCACCATTGATATGCTCCAGAAATGTATTAAGGGTTCCAACTGCATGTGGTCCCATAAAAAATGGGTGATATAAAACAGTACCAACACAGCTCTCATAGGGTTTGAGTCCATTGTGTGCTCTTGAAAAGTTTCCCGGAAGGAGTTGGTTTGAAGTGGAGATAGGAGAAGTACCGTCGCCATCCCTTCAGACTGATTGTATACCGGACCTTGGATATGGAAGAGCGTTGAAAAGGAGCAGTGTCAAGATCCGCTATGTCCTGTGGGAGGATGTCGGCTCTTAGCTGTATTGAGTCTGGGATTGGTATCCTGGTGAAGCCAATATAGGTCCTATATATCAGTCAAGTCTTTGAAAATAAAATTGATTCTTATCATCTTTAACAGTATATATCTGTATTTGTATTTAATTTAGGCTCTTGAAGGATTGTTTCCGCAACGGTGTATATTATTTTGTTTCGCAAATTTGATGAGTTTTTATTAGATTCATCTAATTTAAGATTAAAGAAAGAGAAAATCTCTGTTTAGTGCACCGTACGATTTATTTTTGATTAGGTTAGTCTCCAAGGGAAATTTAATTGGCCAATACTTAAATTAAATATTACTTTTTAAGTTTAGTTATAAAATAGCTGATTTTTTAAAATTTATACATATCGTGTAATCAATGCACATGGTTTCGAACGTTGATGTTCGTTGATTCCCCAAGTAGAGGACAACATAACGGGTTCTTGTTGTTTTCAGACATTGTCCTCAACTTCCGGACAACGTACGTAAGTCGTAAGGGCGAGGTGGTCTCCAACTCTCGCTCCATTGCCCTCAACTACCTTAAGAGCTGGTGCCTTGTCGATCTTCTAGCAGCTCTTCCCTTTGATCTCCTCTACGCCTCCGACGTCTACAGCGGCGAGGTGAGTAGAACGAGGGCCGCTAGTCTTGCAATATAAAGAACTATCTGTAATTATTTCAATATAAATATGAACCCATACACAATACTATTCCCCGACCCACATGGTGGTGCCACTCTCGTAGTAGGCTAGACTGACGTTGATGGGGAGCTCGAGGTTCAAATATCGGCCGGATGTAATGAGAAGGTTGGAAGATGACCTATATTCGCCAAGGATGTATAAGAGAGGGTAGGAAGATGACCTCTTCAATGACATATCTCTCTTTGAGTCTGTTTGGTCTGTTCATCTGAGTCCTCGAGGGAAGATTTGTATGGAGAACTAGCTATGTGGTGAAATGAAGCAGGTTTTATTCCTCTGTTGGATTTTTTTGGGGTTGAGTGATTGGCAAGATTTCTCGAGGTGATAATGATGAACACAACATGTTGGCAAGCAGTACTGAGGTTGAGGCTGAAATAGAAGGATCCTGATTATTACCATTGGCATTTTCCTTTTGGCTTTGTGAATCGTGTTCTTGGCTATGATATCCGAGTCTGGGAAAATATTTGTTGCGAGGGATGCCTGGGGCTCTAAATCCGTTGACAGCAATAGATTCGTTTGTTGTTTCCAAGTAAGCCTGACCAAACAAACCAGTAATATCATAAAGATATAGGCATTTATCTTCATGAAGCATGTGCTGCTGGATGGGCTCACATTAGTGTGCTTACAATGGCCCCATGAAACATTTTTCAAGAGGTTGCAACTTATGCGTAGTGTGTGCAGGGAGTGAAATGATCTGAACGTGTTTTTTTCTGTCTACTTCTACCACATCGATGTTATTTGTATGGGAATAATGCCCATTTAAGATTAGCAGGATTTGAAATGCTTCAATCGGTTTTGTTTTTACCACAAAGTCTTCAAGTTATTGGGTGAATAGGAACCCCTGCTTTCAACCATAAGGATGAGCCCTCTCAATACAGCCCGGAGGAGCTCCCTTAAAGAGGTGTATCAGTCATTTATTTTACGTGGAAATATCATTATGGATGGCACAAAGGAACCACTTGCACCCATGCTGCAGATGACTGTCACAAGGAATCTTCGTTCAGCAGCTGCGAGAGCTCCAACTTGGCACCTCCCTTTCAAACCTACCACTTGGGGGGCCTTGCTTAGAACCACGGAAAGGCCTATTTCATCCACGTTCCACACATTTTCAGGTTATAGTTTGTATTTTGCGTAATGCGACTCAAGAAAATCAAAGAAAGACGCCACTTGTTCCCGATTGAACCCCTCTGCTCTAGCATAAGAAGTTCCTTTGGGTGACCTTAGGTAAGGTTAATTTTTATGAAGCCTGAGAAAGTGGTCGATTTGTGCTCTCCCTGCACAGCCATTTCAGAAATCGTGCTTAGTGCCATTTCGTTCAGTCAGCTGAAAGGTCATTATCCTGACATATTTCCTCGTAAGACCAAACAATTTTGATTCCTTTAGGAGTAAGTAGTCAACAAGTTGTTTTTCCCAAATTATCTGGTAATGTGGGCTTCCTCCCTAATTTTTTTTTTTGCGTCAGTTTGAGAAACTAATCTTTTCATTGTAGATTTAGGAGCCTCGAACGATTTTGCAGCTTTTTTGACTGCCATCTTCTTCTCCCTTCCCATCTTTACTGCTTCTGCCATTTATCCTTATACCAAACTTTCCGTCTTGGCTTTGGACTTGGGTCAAAAGTAATTCTTGGCATCTTGAAAATAAAAATTATTGAATGAGTTCTAAACATATTGAAAAATAGCCTTTAATTATATGATAACATGTTGTTTTTACTCAGAATAAAACGAACTGAGCAATATGTAAATCAGATACTACCTACTTCAAAGAAACACATAAAAAAGAGAGATAAGCAATTAAGAAATTCTATTGGTTCAATAAAATACAAACTTATGTGTAATAAAGACCCCGGGTTTAAATTATTAACCTAACTTAAAGGGGTCCATATTACAAGCGAAGCCATCTTGAAAAAAACCCAAATATTTTGCCACCAAACTATTGATGAGATCTAGGCTCTGATTACGGAATTAAACAGCCTGAGACTTCCCGTTGAAGATTCAGTATTGAAAAGTGCGTGTTTCCCAACAGTAATGTGAATAAGGATAAGAATCACTTACCTTGCTGTACTTTTGAGGAGAATCAAAACACAAATACCGTCTCTGGTTTACCATCAACCCAAACTGACTGGCTGGCTGGTCTCCCCTGTTGCGTGGTGGTCCTTAAGATGTAGTTCCAGTCATAGCCACTGGGATGATATTTTGCCACCAAACTATTGATGAGAGTTAGGCTCTGAATACGGAATTAAACAGCCTGAGACTTCCCGTTGAAGATTCAGTATTGAAAAGTGCGTGTTTCCCAACAGTAATGTGAATAATGATAATAATCACTTACCTTGCTGAACTTTTGAGGAGAATCAAAACACAAATACCGTCTCTGATTCACCATCAACCCAAACTGACTGGCTGGCTGGTCTCCCCTGTTGCGTGGTGGTTCTTGAGATGTAGTTCCAGTCATAGCCACTGGGATGCACCTCTTTACTAGTGAGAAGCAACAGGGGTCCATATTACCAGCGAGGTCCATATTACCACCCCTTCCTCTACTAACTAAGACCCGAAGAAAATCCTTTAGTTAACATGATATAATTTTTTTACATTTAATCCAGAGGTTACAAAGGCAGACAGATAAGCACTAAAATATAATCGTACTTAAAGATCCGAAATATTGAAAAAGATATAAGTGTATCTATTTTGTTAGTAGATACAGACTATTGTCAGATACGATAGGTAAAAATGTTAATAAAATTAGATTAATAGTCTCAAATAATAGAATAACTACATACATTTTTTCAAGTATAATCTTGTTTTGTTACATAGGCTTTCGTGGGCGTTTTATTGATTACAGATTTCTGGCTTGAGCCGCGTGGAATGTTTTATTATTTTGGGAGAGCTATAATAACTAATATATATATATATATATAACCCACTCATTGACAGATTTATTGACTGACCGACTCACTCACTCACTCATTCACTAACTTATAACCACCCTCCTGACTCACGAAACTTGAAATTTTGTGTGAAAGTTTCTTTTAGATTGTAGGCAAGAGATAAGACGGAGTTTTGCAAAATTTGACCCCTAAGGGGTGAAAATTGGGAACGGG
>CABFOW010005934.1:14803-30494 GCA_902141385.1 Timema californicum
AGATATTTAAATAAATAAGAGGGGTTTCTGCCCCTTGTCATAACTTATCACCAAAAAATCCTAAAAATAAAGTTTCTTTGGTAAAATATTTTTTGTTAGCCATCCTTTCGATATTAAAGCGTTTGAATCCAAAATTAAAAGTTGTAGGGCTTATGGTCCCTCGGGAACAAGCCCCATTCTAAAATTAGGGCATAAGTTATTTTATCGAGAAATTCCTTTGGTTTCCTGCAACAGCCGTACCACCTGCTATCGCGGGCTATTCATCTGGCCCTTTCTATTATTGGGCTAACACTTTTTGAGGCCTTTTCAAATGTAATCCCATAAGGATCTATAAGGAGTAAAAAAAAGGGGGGTGGGGCCTTTAAGCCCTAAGTATATTTTGAACCAAAGGACAAAGGGCATTGCAATTTTACATTCTGGATCCATTCTACAATTTGGCTAGCCATTTTTGATGGTTGTAAAATTTTAATCCCCTAGGGAGGTGAAGAGGGGCTGTACGGGATAGTAAAATTCATGTCCTTCAATATCGATCAAATTTGATATTTAATATTTTTTTTAGGGCCACAGGTATCCGATAAGAAGAGGTTTCATGAAATTCGACACCCAAGAAGGTGAGATGGGGGTTGGAACATTTTTAGGCCCATAATAGCATATTCCGAACGGTTTGAATTGGTAATATGAAACTGGGCAGGAAGTTTTTTTTTTTAAGTAATAGGTCCGAGTTTGGGACTTTCTAAATTCAATCCATAATGGTATTAAGCGTTTATGAAATACGTTTTTGGACCATTAAGATGTGAAAAGGGTTGGCGAGTTAAACGGAGGTTGAAACATTTCTAAAGGAATATGCGTATCTTCTAATCAGCTTGGGCTGGAAGGATAAAACTTGCCAGGGTAGTTCTTTTTAGCTAACAAGAAAAACAAATTTTTGAAATTTTGAAATTTTGAAATTCTTCCCCTAATGGTGGTTATTGGAGAGGTGGTGCTATTTCCGTATCTTATTTAAAGCACTTGACTTAGAAATATGACACTTTGAACGGGTGAAAGTAATTTAGGGCGTTTTTGGTAAGATCCCCTAAGAGATTGAAATGAGAATGGGGCTGGCTTTTAAAGGATTTCTGCTTTTTGCAACCTCTCAGTTGTGATTTTTTCCCCTCCTGCATATTAAAACTGTTTTTACTTAGAATAAAGTTTTTATTGTTTAACCTTATGTTATAAACCTTGCTGCTTTCCTTGAAATCTACGTTATTGTTGTTTATTCATCTTCTAGCTTCCGAATGAGAAGGTGTTTTGCATATGTATGTTATCTTAGGCAGATAATATAGGCTATGACTCATCCAACTTCTCGCTGAGGCGTCTCTTATGAGACACTCGGTGAGAGTGTACGAGCCGAGTGAGGACGAGAGCTACTCTCCACACTCTCACCTTCAGTCATCTTTCATCAAGTCTATCTCGATGTCTAAGATGGAGAATGTCGAACTTGCTTTACAACATCAACGTATGTGAACCTACGTATCGTTCAATTTCTTCTTATTTTTGTGGTACATACGTTTCGGTCCCCACAAAACTGGCTCGCCTTGGAATAATTACAAAAATTATATTGTTGTGTTATGCTTACAGTCACTCTCGTTTTGAAAAATAAATTACCAAGAAAAATTTAAAATTAAACAAAAATCAGATTAACAAAAATTGAATGAATTAAATCCGATGATGCGCCAAGTTTCAACATTTTGGGTTCTAATCGCGCATTGACTAGACGAGAGTGTGGTGGTGCTCTCATATTCTCGTCTCTCACTCACCCTTTGACTTGGACACTAAAGACCGACACGGACTCGAGAGAAGACGAGGCGAGGCGAGGTGAGGCGTGGTGAGGTGAGGCGAGGTGAGGCTAGAGAAGACGAGGCAAGGCGAGGCGAGAGAAGGCGAGAGAAGGCGATAGAAGGCGAGGCGAGAGAACCATCCACACCTTTGTACTTGGCCTGCCTGGGGTCGTCTCGACGAGAGTGTGGATGAGGCATAGTTAGGATACAATTTCCTTGGTTTTTGATTACGGGTTGATGACAGATTTACTGATACAAAGAACGGCTGCTTGCTATTGCCATGTTTTGTGATTACGGGTTTCCAATCTTTTAAAATTACTACCCGCCTCGAAGGCCGCATAAGGTGTAACTCTAGCAGACTGGCTTTCAGTGACAGGAAGATTGGAGTTCGATCCCAGTCGGGTGCACTAAGTGTGATTTTATACTACATGGTTTTACACTCTATCTCCACATGAGTACGGGTATTATTTCTCTAAATTAAACTTTCCAAATCCCAAACACATTAGAGTAATTAGTACAGAGGCGTATAACCCGAACAGGTAATAAGAAGTGGCGCTTAAATAAACAAAATAATCATAGCTTATGTATTTATAGTAATTTTGGACTGGCCCTCTCCTGGCAAATTTTTCAATGTTATGCTTCTATAAACTATTTGAAGTGGTCCCTTCTTACCTGTTACATTCTAGAAAATTAAACGCCTTTAGAAGCTATTTGGAGTTTTATGCAAGTCTATCTTTCAGCTTCATATTCGAGGATATCAGAAGGTGTGAAATAAATCTATAGGAAGGAGAACATACACCAAGAGGGGCAATAACCCCCCTACACGCCACACCCCGGCTCTGCTGACATTAATTTTGGGTGGTCCTACCACAATCTTCTGAAATTAGATTTTATAAGAGCTATTTAGGGTAGTTTTCCCTATGAGTTATTCCAAAATTGTGTGCTTCTAGAAAGTTTTTGAATTAGTATTACTTCAGGATAATTTTTGAGATTTGGATTCCCTTAGAAATTACTTTAAATAGTCAACAAAATCATAATCTTTTACTTTGAGTTCCCTAAAAGCTATTTGAAGGTGTCTTGCCCCCTAATTTTTAATTTAGATTTCACCTCACCTGATTTTGTTTCGAAAATTAGATGCCTTTGGAAGCTAATTCAAGTGTATTTTGCCTGGAAATATTTCGCAAAACGTTATCTTTTTATAAGCTATTTCAATGGTCACCCCTTAAAGTTTTTGAAGATAAAGATGCATTTAGAAGATATTTGAAGGCGTATCCCTCCAACAAATATTTGAAAATTGAATACCTTCAGAAGCTATTTGGAGTGTTAATCACCTGAAAATACTTAAACATTATATGCATCTAGAGAAGCTATTTGGAGGTGTCCTAGAAATTTTTAAAAGTTGGATGACTCTTGAAGCAATTTAAGTGTTCCTCACAACGAAATTTTCTAAAACTAGAAACTATTTGTAATGGTCTTTGTCAAAAAACCTTTGATAATTTAATGACTCTAGGAGTAGTTTGGAGTTTGATGCAAGGCCGTTTTTAGAGTCATATTCAATAATAACAGAGGATTGTTTTAGCCCTTGTGCAACCTTGTTACAACATGACACAGAAGAAGTTGTATCACCCACCAGTTGACTCGTTCCGACTCGTCTACAAAAAACCCGATATGCACTCCACGACGCAGTCCACATTTAACTAAGCCGGAGTTCGAGGCTCGCTGCCGGCCGTGTTGGGAGACCCTCCCCTCCCCTTCAAACAAGTAAACTTCGCTGAGCACGAGCTGCGCGCGTGCCGACGGGCGTGTTCTAAATCTTCTATGGACAATATTTGTGCTTGTGACCGATGCTCGTGGACTCTCGAGAGTGTTCTGGAATCCTTCCCCCCTATCTCTCCGCACACTGAGAACACATGGTTACCGTGGGGTATATAATGGTTAATTAGAGTCCAGAGTATAGTTACGCATTACACTCTGGGCTTACAAGGTAATAAGCCTAACTATTGATTATGTTCGACACCCTTTTCAAAATTCACTTTGGTATTAAAATGTTTATTTTTCAAAATTCTAATGTCTCGAAATTCAGTACATAATATATATAGATATGAATAATAAATTACTATGGTCTGGTATATTGCTTCTTACTCATAACGCAATGTTAAATTGGGGTAGAACCATTCTGGATCCATTTATTTTTGTACGTTTAATTTCCGCATCATGGAAAGTTTAGTGGTCTGTTGTAACTAACCTGAGAAAGCCACAATATGTTAGCTTTATTTCTTGTTACCAGGACCTATTTAGGGCATTTGTTAAGGGTTTATATAGTTTATTTTTACCACCTTGTTTTCATTTAGAGGTTGGTTAAATGTGGGGCCGCGAACCAGCAGATAGGATAATTATTGTGTGGACACTTTGTTGGTTATCAAAGTTGGGATAGTTTATTGTCATTTCTTTGCTTTTATATCTATATATATATATATATATATATGTGTGTGTGTGTGTGTGATGGTTATTAAATATGGGTCCGCGGGCCACCCAGTGCATATATCTACGGAGGGCACTCCGTTTATTGTTATAACAATAGGTTATTTAGTATTCTTAGACTTTTGAACTTTATGTTTTACCAGGTATTATTATAATTCCCCTACCTTTGTTTAGGTTAGGTACTTGTGATCTTTACTCACCTTAATGTTTTATGTTCGGGCAAGTGCTGGCTCTTTGCCACTAATTATGAAAGATATTTATTATAATGAGATAGGAGACCAATTTATTAGAGTTTTATTGTCATTCTCTGATGACGCCATTTTGGGCTGTCTGTTGTTTGTTATTATTTTGGTGCCCATCTAGCCTTGGCGGTAATCTTTGTGTCTTATTGCCCATCTGGCTTATGTCCTTGCTTAGTGCATTAACTCTTCTTCCTCATTGAGCTGTATCATGTTAATTGTGAAATAAATGTATAACTCTCTTGTCCTTACCTCTGTGTGTTATTTGTGTGGGATGATGATGGGGGTATGTCACACTTGAAGATAAATGGGGAAATAGTATCCTATCTATTTCTGTTTCGTGCCCTGTCATTCTCGGGCAGAAAGGGGTGGACTATATCATGTCTTCTGATCTAGATTGCATTTTATAATAAAGTGAGTGAAGCCACGGACCTACTATATTAGAGGCCAAATTTCCTCCAAAACACATTAACATCCTAAAAATGGCAACTGCAATGTTGCGCGAACCGCTCTAAATAATAAAACAATCCACGACGCTCAAGCCCGAAAGACATTCGAAACAAAAAATATATAGATACACTTTTTCGATTTTTTAATTTAAATATAATTTTAATAATTGTTTTTTTTTTTCAAACAACCTACTAATCATGATTGAATTTAAACGACCATATATCTTTTTATGTTTAGAGTTGGAAATCAGTTCTGTGACAAACAAGAGGAACTTTAACTATCAGTAGAATCCAAAAATGATAAAATGCCTCGTCAATCGAAGAGTGTTCTGGAACTTTCATCCAGGTTAGTTAGGTAGGCCTATTCAAACACAATGAACACCATCTAAAATGACTTTTACCTTAACTTTGGAATTACTATTCGCTGCTATACATAACGTGTGTCACCAAAACACTCCCCTGGTGTGAAAACTACCTAGAAATATTTTATTTATATTGCCAACCTAAACAAAAACATACTACATATATTTGTTGCAACTATAAAACAAACTGATATTCAAAACATTGTGTTACAACACATAAGAAATCTATTCATTGAATAGCTAAATTATAGGATAGTAATCTATTAGTCCACCCAATCATTATACATCTAGCCCTAACGCTATTATGAATACATTAATATAACTATGCTAGCGGATATAAGGATCTCCACAGAAGATGTATGCGCCGCCTCTTCCAGCGTTTTTATTGCTTATTATTTGTTACAAGTGAAACGACAAATTCATATCACATGGTGGGGAAAAAATTATATTTTGTGTTATTGACACCATTAGGAATGGCTGTTCAGAAACTCCATAGAAATGATGATTTTTGTTCAGCCATTGACAAAACTCTACATGGAGTGTTTACTTCCAGAGCTTGGTGAACCCAGGCAAGAAAACTTCCTATCAGAGAAACGGTAGTTTAAGAAAATATGTTTGTGTGTGTGTATGTTTGGTTGTTAGTTTTTTCCTAACTATGTTATATACATGTATATTTGTCAGTCACTTCAAATTTCAAAAAATATATATAATATATTTATATATCAACCTCCAACTTAGACCAATATGAAAACAAATCGAGGTGACCAAGACACTATTAGTTACAGTACTCGTCTATTCAAACATTCTGTTAACAGTTAATTATGATTTGAATAATGTCAAGTGCACATAAAATAACTTAAAGTATGTGAATATCTCTTAATGATATTAAAATACTTAATAATATTATAATAAAAAAGCGAATCTTCCAATTGGCACGCCTCTCTAACAAGAGTGGTGCGTGGTAGACATTAACATTTTGAGTTTCAATAATTACTTTATAAATGCAAACAGTAAATATATTAAAATAATTATAATATACAACAGGTCAAATGTGTTACTAGAACTTGGAATTTTAGGTACTCGAATGCAAGAAGTAATAAAATCCTCAAATGTTTACAAACTTTAATTTTTTAATTGATACAGACAAATTATTTTAATATTAAACACGCTTAGAATCCAAAAGTATAATATTGTTCATATTTTATGAGCTAACATATATAAACCAAAGTAGATCCCTTATTTTCATTATTTTGTTTTTTTTGACTAACATAAATTTTAAGTGACAGATATGTCCAAAGGACGGAGCCGAAATGGCGAGGTTGTTCCAAAAAACCAAAATATGCAAATGTAGCCCTTTCCAATGTCATAGAAATGCAGAAATTTGTTGGCAGGTAGCCTCTAGCCCAAAAGTGTGCACTCTTTATTGGTGACAGAAGATTACAATGGGGGCCCCCAAAATGAGGAGCGAGTTCCAAAAAACCAAAGTCTCCAAATGGAGCGCTATTCAATGTCAGAGAGAGATAATATTTCGTATGCATGTTCCTCATCTTAGAAAAAAACTTAAATGGGCAAATTTGACGGGAAATTCTGTGAACCAAAGTGAGGGGAACAAAAAAAAAATCTGCTATTCCAATAAGTGACAGATATGTCCAAAGTACGGAGCCGAAATGGCGAGGTTGTTCCAAAAAACCAAAATATGCAAATGCAACCCTTTCCAATGTCATAGAAATGCTGAAATTTGTTGGCAGGTAGCCTCTAGCCCAAAAGTGTGCACTCTTTATTGGTGACAGAAGATTACAATGGGGGCCCCCAAACTGAGGAGCGAGTTCCAAAAAACCAAAGTCTGCAAATGGAGCACTATTCA
The DNA here is from genome assembly GCA_902141385.1 of Timema californicum. Classification (NCBI taxonomy): domain Eukaryota; kingdom Metazoa; phylum Arthropoda; class Insecta; order Phasmatodea; family Timematidae; genus Timema; species Timema californicum. The sequence goes on from CABFOW010005934.1 coordinate 22,016, forward strand.
ATGTCAGAGAGAGATAATATTTCGTATGCATGTTCCTCATCTTAGAAAAAAACTTAAATGGGGAATTTTGACGGGAAATTCTGTGAACCAAAGTGAGGGGAACAAAAAATAATCTGCTATTCCAATATACCCAGGGATCTGAAATTGTGTAGGCAAGTAGCCCCTAACTTTAAAGGGTGCAGGATATTTTGATTGAAGATGGCGTGGAACAGGGGTATTTGCTAAAAAAACGAGAAAATATTGAAAAAGGTTGTTTATCATGAAATATTGGATTGAGGAACAGTTTCACACTTTCTTAGGAATTAATATTTGGTCTACTATAGAGTAATTAATTGAAGTACACTTACCTGACTATTAGGGCCATGTGACTGGGACACATTACACGACAATAAATGAATTCGTTGATCTTTCAACGGGTATTATGCCAGTTTATGAAATATTATTATAATGTATTGTTATATTTGAGTAAAAATATATTTTGTAGTTGTGATATATTTTTTCATCACATTAAAATATCATATATCTGTGTACATTATTGATATTGTTTTATGGTCATAATAAAGTAATACAGCGAAATATAAAATCAACAAAGCTGAAGGTGTCCCGGGCGATCAACTGTAGATTTTTTTTGTTCTTGAGATTAGAAAATTGTCTAAAAACAACGTGGAAATAAATGTATTTTATTATTGATGATTTAAATGTCGATTGATACAATCTTTTTATTGTAGATTAAAGTTTTTAAAAATATACAATCTTCTTACCATTTATATACGTTCCTAGGTGCTCAGTTGGTAGTCCTTATGTATAATGATCTACGGGTCTCGGGTTCAATTCCTGTAATCGTCGATAGTTTATCTTTAGTAAAGTGTTGACCTAGCGATTGTATGCTGTGCATGTCATAGTTTAATAAAGTTTGTTGTGGGGGACATTGAAGGAGCCTCTCGGGCGTCCCCTGATGCCGACCTGGCCGGTTATTCCTTCCAGCACCGGGCAATCCGGACTCATTTATATCCATACTAGCTTTATCACCCGGAGTTGACTGGGTTTACGACACTGGCAGAGAGATGCACATCAGGTGCAACGGACACTGATGTCGTTAATAGCCAGGGAAGGAAACGACGCAGCGAATTGAAAATAGTCACCCTTCCACCCGAACGGTGACTCTCTAGCCTGAGTGGTAACGGAGGCGTTTTGGGGGGTGCCTCTTGGGGAACCCAGGGGGGAATGGGAAGCCAGGGGTTGGTTCCGTTGTTAGTTGCGTTTACATAGAAATTCCAGACAGAATGAGCTGTGCTAAGTTCAATTCTCGAGAACCTACCGTCCCAGAGGCTTTGCAAGACGGACGAACAGACACATGTACTTTCAGTTTGATAGTAGAGATCATTTCTATGATGTATGGTTTGCAAATAATGAATTTAAATAATAAGCATACGAATGGAATCAGTAATACGTAGTATTTTTTGATATTTAAACTTTTTTTTTAGCCTTTGTGTTGATCCAAAAGTTTAGATATATAAACGTTGTGCCTTGTAAATATTCATAAATCAGGGTAAGATGAATGAAATAATTCCCAAAAATATATTTTGGAGATATAAATTATGTTTTATGAGAATCATATTATTTTAGCTGTTTTTAATATATTTATTGATAATTACTCTCTGTTTAATCTTTTAGGGAACACATGATTCATAAAGAGGCTATTTTCATTATTATGGTAGAAAAGATAAACACATTCTAATAGATTAATTTTGATACGGTATGAATAAAGCTTTATTTTTTAAAAGTGGTATTAGTTAAACTATCCAACCACTAAATCAGTTGAGTGTTAATTACTACAATCCTGCGTAGTATTAATTATCTTCATTGAAAGAATTGAAGCATGAATGACTTCTAAACAAAACCCTAAAAGGCCTGGTCAGTTTGTTCTCTGCAAGAACTGTAACAGTCGGTAGACTGTCGGTAGAGAATTCATATAAGTTTATACTTAAACTATAGAACTATGTCATCTATATTGCGTACACATTTATTATTACAAACATGTATTTATTTTAATTCTGGTACGCATTTAAGAAAGCTGTAATTATGAGTGGTTTTTCCGTTGGACACTATGACATTGCCATCGTAAAAAATATTGTAAGCTACTTTTCTGATCTGACCTTGAAGACATTATCTTATGGAATACTAGCTATAAAGTGAATCAGTTTTGTTTTTGTTTCAAGACGGAAGATTAAAATATAAGTTTTTTTTTGAGGCTACTATTTTAAACTTTGTTTTGACGTGTGAGCAAAAATAAGTGTTTAATTCAGAAGAAAGCTAATCCATAAAACTATGTGAGGAAATATAATTTTATCAATCATTCAGTTTTTCCATTCTTTAAAATATTAGCTATGCTACTGATCCTTTACAATAAATAATCATACATTATACATTTATTTACAGTTTATACTTCTTAACAATCTAGACACCTATACACTATATTAACTTTACAATAGTAACAACTTAATAGGCTAAAACAACTTCAATAATAAAAGTGACCATAAAACTATGTGAGGAAATATAATTTTATCAATCATTCAGTTTTTCCATACTTTAAAATATTAGCTATGCTACTGATCCTTTACAATAAATAATCATGCATTATACATTTATTTACAGTTTATACTTCTTAACAATCTAGACACCTATACACTATATTAACAACTTAATAGGCTAAAACAACTTCAATAATAAAAGTGTGTGGGTGATGTCTCCCCCGGGGGAAGAGGGGAGTAAGTCCAAGTTGGAATCAGTCAAATATGTTCACACAAACATTCTCGAATATGTTTTACAAAGCAACACTTTTTAGCACCGCGTCTAACTATCCATTCGGACTTTACGCTTATTTTATAACTAGGCTATAGTATTAGGTATGAGTAAGGTTAGAATTTAGAGGAAGTGTACCCACATTTACGTGGAAAGGGAGCGTTGAAAACCATTTAGGAAAATATTCAATACACCCGACTGGAATCGAACCACAATCTCTCCATCATCATCAATATAGTATATTATGAGAGTAGTTCCTGGGACCATCCGGCCCCCAAAATTGCTATTGCTTTATTAATTTTATTCTTAACACCATTGAGTAAATTAATTCAGTCACCAAACCACTTGTCACAAATAAGAGTGCTGTAGAGGAGCGACCTCGAGGTTTGTCGTGCTCACTGCTGATAGCATGAAGCCAAACAAGTAGAAACGCTAATTGAGGCACCCTCATGGTGACGGGAGACAAGTGATTTAGTTAGGAGAAAACTAATGTCACTTACAATCCTGATGACGGTATTAAAACATACCGAAACATGTCGAGGGTTAAAATTCAACGGCTGGTTTTTGCAATCGTTTAACATCAAGGAGCAGAGGACTATCTTCCATCTAAGACTTTAAATTACATCATTTCAAATGTTTGGAAACATGTTCTTAGGAATAATTAATAATTACTTCATGATTTGCTAGTATCTTTTATTTTTATTTTGGACCATTAATTTGTGTACTTCTGGTTTATTATAATTGTTTATCAACTTATTTTGTGTTTATAAATCATGACATTTTAATATGCATGTCACTTTAATTAAAAGTGGAAATACTGTTTCTCACATGCCCCAATGATACGCTTTTAATAACTATCAAATAGTAATTATTATAATAATTTTGATAATACTAAACTCTAAATTCTCAATTTCCAACCATTAGTTAATCTTTACAGATCATTTTTATCTTTCATTTTTTGAAAATTTATAATTTTCATTGATTTAAATAAATTTTTATTTTATGTTTTACATCTCAATTAGGAAAATATTGTCAAACAGAAAATTATTATCAACTAAATTTTCAGTCAGAATTTTATCAAATACTTTTTATAATTATCAATGAACTTTTAATGATTCAATCCTTATTATCTACACTAAAATAATATTAGTATATTCGATTTTAAAGGCTTATTATTTCTTATAACATAATTTAGCTAAATCAACTGCTCTAGCAACAAAATCATTGCTTGTTTCTTATAAAGTTTAAAAGTGAGAGCCGTTAAATTTAAAAAGACTGATTGGATAGCTGATAAATCTGTTGATAGAATTATTGAAAAGTAAAGTTGAAAACATTTGACTAGCATCTCATTTCCAGATAATATCCGTGGTAATAATCATGTCTGGTTTGTTGGGGGAAAATATGCTATACATGGTGTTCATTTGAAAACTTCCCACTAAAATATCTTGACAACAACGCATTGAAGAAAAAAAAGCGCTAAACAAAGGTTTTTTGGTTCTGAGGGGGAAGTAACTTGATCCACAAGAAAATGTTATAGAAAATAGGGATTCTCGTTTAAATAAATTAAATCGACCTTAACGTCACCTTAGCAACGCCACCCAAGGTCATGCCAGCCTTACCACCTTACTTCCCCCTCAGAACCAAACAACTTTTGTTTAAAATATAATTTTCTACAATGCGTTGTTTTCGTGATATTTTGGTGAAAAGTTTTCAAACGAGCACCTGGTATAAATACAGTTTTTTTAAAAGTTTATTGTTAATAATTAGTATGAATACTATTTTTTCATGAAGGGGTACTAATCGTATTATATATTCTTAAGCTAAAGGGTTCCTCTTGGTGCGACTGACTGCCATCCTTGGCCCTCCACCCTCGCCACACTGGTGGAAAGCGGAAGTTGGATGGCCCGGGAGAACAGCGAGTGGAGAGAAAAGGAACCGGCTCTAAACACTTTATTCAATTCTCCAAAGTTTTTACAAAACATGTACTTATTTATATTACAAAATGTTAGATGGATCTATAAATCTTGCATCTAGTGCCTCTTGGTATATCTCCTCTGGTCTTGCCAGCCATGATGCTTTGTATGCCGGGTTGAGTCTTGATTATATCCAGAGGACGTCCACTGGTATCTCCCGCAAGCGACCAAACACGAACAGATGGAGTTGTCTGAGGCCGACATGTTGGTAGCACCATCCTCTGCCTTTTATCAGACGGTGCAGCACTGTGGTGTTGTTGCTGGTGAGCAGGATGGACGCCCATCTTGTATTTTGAAGTGCCCAATGCAGGGTAGTGAGCGCTGCAACAATCTTTGCTCGGTTATTCTCCATGGGCTCCCGGAAGTGCTGCATGAAGCTAATGACAAGTTTAGGAATGCAGCCAGGAGTTGTCTGCGGGGTTGCGTCCGAGAAGATTAGCGTAGATTCCCACAGGTCGTTGGTCCATTTCAGAGTCGTCCACCGCATTTTTTCTAGTAGGCGCAAAGCTGTCTCTGGGAGACCTTGGTTGAACCTTGCTGTCACAAAGTCCGGCCATTCGAGGTTAAAGCCGATCCAAATTATACACCCAGCAATTATTTGTTTGCCGTGCGTATTGGTGGGCCCAGTACACTTTAGGAGAGTCTTCGCTCGTCGTGGTGCCGTTAGTGTCATGGTCAGGTGGAGTGTTTTCACGTCCACATCGAAACCTAAATAGATGATCTTCGTGGGCTGGAGGGTGGATTTGGCTTTGTTAAGCACCAAGTCCAATTCTTCCAGGTCCGACTCCACCACTGCTAGCTTAGCTCAGCTATTGCTGTGAAATATAAGATCATCCAGGTCCATAATCGATATTACTATAGGTTTTCTTCTGGATACCGCCATGCATGCCTCCTCTATGATCCTTTGCAGGATCACCGAGGACAAAGCATGACCCATCGGTAGTCGAGTCATCGCGTACTTCCGACCTTGGCAGAACATTCCCAGATGGCGTCCTGATTCTGTGGAGATCGAAATCTGGAAGAAACCGTTCTTTAAATCGTTCCTGATGAGCCAGTCCTCCATGGTGATCTTTCATAGCGCCTTCGCTGCAGAGTTCAATGAAAAGGTTGGTGTGTGTATGAACTCAGTCTAAGGAAACATACTGGACGATACTTAGTTTGGAAACCACTACTCATAACATAGATCCTTTTCCATTGATGTATACACAGGCACGTAATTTAAAAGGTTGGTCACTTGACACCTTCAAATTATCTTCTAAGCAATATAGGCTCTAAAAAATGTCACCAAATATCATGGCGCAAACAAGAAAACTTCACTCTTTCTAACTGTACAATCTAGACATAATCACACTTTTTACCTTAATATAGACTCATTCTACATTTAGTGAACTATATAATATACCCATTAAAATCCCAACAAAACCCTCTATATAATATTGGCAAAATAATATGGGCTGACGACAAAGCTGATGGCGTGCTTTTCATTTGTTTTTCTTCCAAGTTCTGTCTACTTCCTTGTTCAACGGGCAGGATGTGCCACCTCTATGGCATACGTTGGTTTGAGTGGGATGTGGATCTCATTTGAGAGGAAAGTGGAGGTCCTATAAAGGTATGGGTTCAATTTCTTCAAAACCATTATTCTGGAAATCAAGATTTCTACGTTCCAAAAGCAACAACCCCTATACATACATACATACATACATACATACATACATACATACATACATACATACATACATACATACATACATACATACATAACAGAGCTGGTGGTCAACTTGGTCTCAATCAAGTACAGATAGTGGACCTTAGCCTTCACGTCAATAAGGATGTTTCCTTTCTCTAAACACTTAAGAGAGAAAGTATTGTGATCGTCAAGAAAATAGAACTAGAGATTTTGATAAATGTAAATCTTTCATTATCTCTTGAAACCAAAAAAGTTGTTTCCTCGGTGCCGTCTGTCTGTCCGTACCTTGGGTTATACCTGAAACTATTTTACTGATTGGGCTAATACTTGGTATCTGGGGTTTTCATAAGCACCCCACCTACCCCCTAGGGGTCTTTGGAATTAGATATCTAACCCTAAACTTAAGTGTAGCCTACTGAAGGACAAGAAGAGGGAACCTCAATTTTCTCAAAATTCACCCTATCAATTTGGATTAGATCTTATATCTGGAAACTGTTTATCATTTTAAACAGGTTGGCCGTTCTCATTTTCTCATGAAAATTACTTTGATGATACTGAGGGAAATTTTATAATTTTCATAATTTCTCCGCAAGTATTTGAGATATGAAATAACTTATTGCTGTAAAGTTGTATTACTATTTAAGATACAATTATTTTAATTGAAATATATTTTTATAAATCCAATAATTTCTGAGATATAAACAAATATACTTTTTAATTCAGGTCTTAGAAAATGAATTTGATTCTTATGTTCCTGGCAAACAAAGATGTATTTCTCGTTTCTTAATTTTTCTGTAACAGTGTTCCTAGTTCATAATGGGAATAATATTATTATTTCATTTGTGGCCTTTGGTTTCTACAACAATATATATACTTATTTTTTCTTTTCACAAATTTTACGGGTTTTAAGTATACCTATGTATATTTTAATATAAAAGGGGGAGAAATTCTGTGTGGTGCAACGAACCATTTATTTGTATTATGTTGGAAATTGTAATATGTCAATATGGTATTTTAGGAAACGATACTATAGGAAAAACAATTTTTGTTTCCACGTAGAAGATTGGGCTTTGTCGAGTTGGAATAATATGCTAGATTGCATACTAAAAATATTTTCGAGATTATGTTATAACATTTCAATTTCTTTACGTTCTTTCCTAGTTTAGATGAGTACATTTTTACTTTCTCTCTATCTTACAGGTAGAGAAAGTATGGTGATCGTCAAAAAAATCTAACTCGAGATTTTGATGAATCTTGACGTTTCATGACTCCCTGAATCCGAAAAAGTTGTTTTTGAATTTCAGTCTGTCTGTACCTCCAACTAGAGCCTAAACTATTTTACCGATTGAGCTAAAACTTTATATCTAGGGGTTTCATAGGGTTTCCCCGAGTGGTTTTTGGAATTTAATATCTACCCCTAAAATTAAGGGTAGTTTACTGAAGGGCAAAAAGAAAAAAAGTCGATTTTCTCAAAATCGGCTCTAACGATTTTGATTAAATTTCATTTATAAACATTAATAAATATTCCAAACAAAATGGTTACTCTCAATACTTCGGCAAAATGGCTTAAGGGCTCCGGTCCGATGCATAAATTAACATTTTTTATTGTATCTCCGAAACTATTTGAGATATGAAATTACTTAGCATTACAAATATGTACATATATTTATAATACAAATATTTTATTCGAAACATATTTTTATAAGATCAATAAATTTCAATTCATACGCCATTATATATATTTTTTAACTTTTTGGACATTAAAGTTTAAGTATTGCGACCGTAAAAAAAAATCTAACCTGAAATGTTGATGGATGTCGACGTCTCGTGACCCCCCGAACCCTAAAAAATAGTCTTTGCAATGCCGTATGTCTGTGTGTCTATTAAAACTTAAAATTAAGAGTAGTTTAATAAAGGGCGAAAAGAGAAAAAGAGGTTTTCTCAAAATCTGCTCCAATGATTTTGATTAAAATTCGAATCTAGGCGTTGATTAAGATTATAAATAAATTGGCTATTT
>CABFOW010005935.1:0-37093 GCA_902141385.1 Timema californicum
CTCTACCTGTAAGATAGCGAGGAAGTAACAAGTGTAAAAATGTAACATAGGCTCATTTTCAATTACTTTTTAAACATATCTGTGATGTGGTGGGAATTATGAAAAATGGCTCTAGATTTAGCCTTTCTCTAACAAATACAGTTATTATAGGCCTACTGCATAAAATTTTAAGTTAATTGAGAACTAGCAGCGAGCTTTCCTCGAACTTTACTAGAAGTTTCGTAGTTTTCTTTCCGTTTTTTCTTATTGACATAACAAAGGGTGATTTAAAGTGAATATTGAATTGGAATATAGGCTTAGACAGAATCAAGAGGTTGTTCCAGAAAAAGAGAAAAACCATTGTATTTTAAGCTGTTTGGCCTGACAGCTATTTATACTTTCTTGTTGATCAAGGGGACCACCTTAAGAGGAAAGGTTATGTTCAAATCCAACGATGTATTTGACAAATATTCAAAAATTGTTGAGATTGCTATTTTAGGAAAATTAATTTAAATGTATTTACTGATTGACATATATTTGATTCATTTTAGTAAAAAAAATGTTTTTACAATAAAATGGAAAAATGATTGAACTTAAATCTTGTTTCCTTGTACCCCACCTTAATTGGGGCACGTATTAAGACACCGAGATCGGTTTCAGACTCCAAAGATCCCACCTTATCTAATAAGTTGCATTGGTATTCAAAAATATTGTTCACAGCAAATTAAGCGTAAACATTTTCCTATGGGATTAAAAAACACATACTTTAATTTTTATAATTTAAAAAATATACCTATAAGATTAAAAGAGCTTATTTTCAACAGCGTTTCATATAAAATGTATTACTCCGATCAAAGTAAATGTTTTTGAAATATTTATCTAACTTTATTCAAACATACAAAATCATTTTATAGCAGCGTTACAAAAAAAATCTAATAATTATAAATAATTGCTTTAATGGTTTAGAAGCTTCAGGAAAGCTAGTATAATAAAAAATACCACAGTGTAAAGTTATGTCCCTTTCGAGTAAGTGCCATCCTTAAAACAGATAAATATTTAAGATAGTGTGTTTAATACGAACACAATTTCGTATATTCCACAGTGAGGTTAATTTGAAATAACAATAACTAGTCTAATTCTCGTATACCGAATCAAATTTCGCTTTGCTACTTGATTTTTATGTCTAAATACAAATTAATTTTTAGATTTAGACTTTCAAACACCCAATATAATTATTTATCACGAAGCTATAAACTTTTAAGCCATGGTTTCATTATTTTTCAAACGTGAATATATTCAAAATTTACCTTTTATTAATTGTATTCTTTATTTTATTTCTTATTATATAATGTTCTTACATAGAGATATTTCCTTTACCGCGACCCTCCATAGAAAATAAAACCTTGAGGTTTTTTTTATTAATCCCATCTCCATATATTTACAAAAATAAAACAAACTCTATTCTTATTAGAATTGGAGAAGAATAAACTTTGGAATGGAAACATGTTTTTATAACATTATTACCCACTATTTACTTAAAGGTAGTAGTAATCATTTCATAAATGTATCTTGTTCGTACCGAGTTTGAAACCCTGGGGAGTTGAGGCATTACAACAAAACCGTCGGAATCGCTTCGTTATCGAGGATATCAAACAGCCTTAACTCCACTCATTCATAACATAATCTTCATTAACACAAATATTATAGCTCGAGGGTGGTGAAGATAAATTAGACGATTATATCCAATAAAAGATTTATTTGTCCTTATAACCCAAGGGCTAATGACGACTTAATCTAAGTATTTTAGATTATAAAGGTGAATTTAAGGAGATGTAGCCATATTTTATTTCGGTATATGGGGAAAACGACAGTGAAAAAATTATTTCAGGAAACCACCCCCAAGCGCCAATGAACGAGATTTGAAACCGCAGGTCATCTCCCATCCAAGACGGACACGTAAAAAAAAAAAAGTTTTGGTTTAAAAGTTGCAAAAACACTGATCTTTTCTAACGTCTCCTACATTTAAAAGAAGGTAAGCTATTAATTGAAAGTAGAGACTTTATAGCTTCCTTTGAGGTTTTACGAAAATACAAACTTTCTAGTGAGATAACATTTAAAACATTTTATTATTTTTACTTTATAGCTATCTTACAGGTAGAGTAAGTATTGTGATCGTCGAAAAAATCGGACTCGAGATTTTGATGAATCTCGACAGTTCATGAACCCCCCAAACCCGAAAAAGTGGTTTTTGAATTTCCATCTGTCTGTCTGTACCTCCAACTATAGCCTAAACTATTTTAACACCGGGCTAATACTTGGTATCTAGGGTTTTCAGAGGGTTGCTCAGAGGGCTTTTTGGAGTAGGATATCTAACCCTAAAATTAAGGGTAGTTTATTGAAGGGCAAAAAGAGAAAAAGTCGATTTTATCAAAATCGGCTTTGACGATTTTTAATAAATTTCATCTCTAAACATTTATAGATATTTCAAACAAAATTGCTACTCTCAATGTGTCAGCTAAATGACTTTAAGGGCTCTGGTTTGATGCGTGGCTTCTCATTTTTATAATATCTCCTAAACTATTTTAGATATCACATTACTTATAATTGCAAATATGTAGATTTATTTATAATACAAATATTTTATTCAAAACATATATTTATAAAACCAATAACTTTTAAGCTATACGCTAATATATATAGTTTAACTTTTCGAAAACTAAAGGTAAAGTATTGTGACCGTAAAAAAATCTAACCTGAAATGTTGATGAATGTCGACGTCTCAAGACCCTCCAAACCTTAAAAAGTGGTCTTTGCAACGACGTTCGTCTGTGTGTTTGTTTCAACTTAAAATTAAGAGCAGTTTAATAAAGGGCGAAAAGAGAAAAAGTCAATATTCACAAAATCGGCTCTAAAAATTTTGATTAAAATTCGTATCTAGGCATTGATTAAGATTGTAAAAAACTGGTGATTTTCATTTTCCCATGAAAATGACTTTCAGGGTACCTTACAGAAGCGGAAATTTCTGTATCTCCGCAACTATTTGAGATACTAAATAACTTATTTGCGTTCAATCCGAACGGGTAGTAAGACGCGTTGCTAATAATAATAATAATAATAATAATAATAAAACAATTCATTATTGAAAAATTGTAGTACTATTAAAATTAAAAACTTTTATCAGAAATATATTTTTTATAAAACCAACAGTTTTTCAGATGTTGGCAAATATATGAATACAATCTTGTGAGCTTTAGTTGTAGAGAGATACTACTTAATATTTAACGCAATCATTCTCCGATGCCATAGATTAAGCAATTAATAAAGTCTAAAAAAGTTTGTTATTTTTCCTTAAACCCCTTATGAGAAATGTTTGTACAACAATGATCTATCTCCATTTTAGGCTCATAGTCAATATTTACATTTTATATTGGTCAAAATTTATAAATGAGGAATTTAATCGTAATGCGATGATCTTAAGATGTGCAACACCTAATAAAATGTCGAAAATTTGTATACGAAGTGTTGACCCTAGTGGACCCAATATTGATATTTTTTATTGGTCCAAATATACAAATGAGGACATTAATTCTTTTAAAATAAAATTATATAATTTAAAAGCGGGACTCAAAAAATGTTTTACATAAGTATAGTGCAATTTTTGCTTGGGTTTGCAAGTGTATATTATTTTGTTTCCCATATTACGAGTTTTTAGTAAATATCTCCAACGGTCAAATGGTCCAATGGTTTACTCTCCCGTACAGTAATGTGATCTAATGTACAGCCTGGTTTTTCATAGGAAGGACCTGATTTGACAAATATAAAGGCTACTAGATACACTTTTACGTATTCATACGTCAATTCATGTAATATGCAGCCGTCACTTTTGATATATACTATCAATAACAGCACTTAAAAATTATTAAAATATCTTTGATTTGGGCCGCAAAAAATATGTTTGTATTATTTAAAAGGCTCTTACTATGAAAATTGGACTCGATATTTAGAAAGTTTTGTAGGTTTTATATTGTGTTATTAATTTTATTTTATCTTTTTTATGTGTTTAAGATAAATTTCGTGAAATGAGATAACCCGTCACTTTAAGTTGGGAATGTGAGAAACGCTAGAAAATGCTAGCGTTTTATAAAAAATTTTTAGCAAAACATTTTTCGGTCAAAATAAAAAAAATATTTTCCAGTATAAACGTAAAGTTTAATTTTCTTCACATGGTGATGTCAACAGTTGTTGAATATCTGCCATGAGCATTTTAAATTAAGAGAAAAGGTTGTCATTAAATTCCAGGACACCCTTGACAAATATTCAACAACTGTTGATATCACCATGTGAAGAAAATTAAACTCTACGTTTCTACTGGTGCAATATTTTATTTATTGTAACAAAAAAAATTGATATAAAAACTGTAAGAATACTGCCATTCATTTGCCTTCCCTTAAGGTTGGCTAAAAATCCTGGTGTAACATGTAGTGTCGGAAGTATGGTTTAATTGTTCTCGTTATTTCTTTTTGAAAGCATCGGAACCTTCATTTGGGAATTGGAATAGTTTGGTGTCAAAGATTCACTTTTATTCGTGATATCTCAGTGTCGTCAACCATCAATCATCAGTCCCAATGACATCCCAAGATCTAGTCAGCTGAAATCGTGAGACGAATAGCAGATGAGGTTGTTTCTCCACTCATTTTTGTCTGCAAAAGTCTTCAACCACCCTTCCACCCCCTCCCTTAGAAAAATCTACAACCCAACCACCTTCTCTTGTCTTTTAAACTTGTGTTGCAAAAGTTACCCAGGGCTCTTTAACGAGTCAAAGCTTGAAGGAACGTCTTCTTTGATCTTCATCGCATTAATTAGCAACAACAAAATTCTATTTAAACAATGGGGGACCTTGGTTGTATCAAGAAGAGAGCTTGGGTTGGTTAAAGAGTGGGGGAGGGGGAGGTAAGATTCTTGAAGGAGCAAAGAAGAAGTAAAGACAAAGATAAACATGGGTACTCTCTCTCGGTTACTTTGTATATCTTAAAAGACCTATTTACATGATCCTTTTTTTTATTCTACTTGGTTCAGCAACAAAACCTGGTATAGGTTGTTAAGAAACACGAAAGCAACCAAAGGTGACATGTCCACCATTAATGATCTGAATAAATTTATATTTATATCTCCGTTTATTAACGAATCTTTTGATATAAAAGGTAGCGATGAGAAAGACAACGCCAAAGAAATGCACCTGTAGAGATCTATCGTGAAAACTACATTTAAAATCTCATGTGAAAAATTCACCCCTCAGTGTGCCCGTGTGAGATTCGAGACTCAGATCTCCCCTTTAACCGTGATGTGATGCGTGCCCAACACCAGCATCCACTCGGCCACCGTTAACAGTACAAACTCTTGTCAACAAATGTTAAATTGTTTCCATTTTGTTTTTCGATTCTTATTTACTTATACACTAAGGTTGACAAATGGTCTACAATGTAACAAGGTGTCGCTCTCCCATTAGACTGAACTGCCGATGACGGGAGATTGGAGTTCGAATGCCAGTTAGGCGTACGGGGAGTGGTTTTTCCTAAAAGGTTTTAGTCTCTCCGTCTACGCTGGTGTAGGTACATTTCCTCTAAATTCTACCTTAATAATTGCATACGCGTATGAGCCGAACGAGTAGTAATACAAGGTAAATCGAGACAAAATATAGTATAATTTTAAAAGAGAATTCTGATGAACAAATGGATAAAAACAAAGGTAATTATGTAATTAAAATAAAACAAATAATTCATTGCTGTTTTTTCATTGCGTATTGGTACCCTTTGAGTTATACGCATATATTAATTACGCTAATGGAGCAGGAATTATAAATATATAATTTTAGGGGAAATACACCTGAACGAAGGAAGAGTGGGAGATTATATAAAAGAAAGACACTCTCTACTCTCAACAAGGATTCTAACCCCGCTGAATGACGCGTTAGACCATGAGATCAATGATACGAGTGGGATATACGTCATCAGGAGTTTTTATTGTTTGTGATTTCAAATAAAATAGGTAGTTTTAAGTATGGCAAATTTTATGGAAAATATAACCGGTTTTAATTTTGTTTTAAAACTCGGTTTTTTATTGGTGACGCAAATCTTGTTAAAGGCTGGAAATGAGAGTTCTTGCACTGAGATCTCTTTTTCCTCACCATGATCTGAATAAATTTATATTTATATCTCCGTTTATTAACGAATCTTTTGATATAAAAGGTAGCGATGAGAAAGACAACGCCGAAGAAATGCACCTGTAGAGATAGATCGTGGAAACTACATTTAAAATCACATGTGAAAAATTCACCCCTCAGTGTGCCCGTGTGGGATTCGAGACTCAGATCTCCCCTTTAACAGTGATGTGATGCGTGCCCAACACCAGCATCCACTCGGCCACCATTAACAGTACAAACTCTTGTCAACAAATGTTAAATTGTTTACATTTTGTTTTTTGACTCTTATTTACTTATACACTAAGGTTGACAAATGGTCTACAATGCAACAAGGTGTCACTCTCCCATTAGACTGAACTTCCGATGACGGGAGATTGGAGTTCGAATGCCAGTTAGGCGTACGGGGAGTGGTTTTTCCTAAAAGGTTTTTACTCTCTCCGTCTACACTAGTGTAGGTACACTTCCTCTAAAATCTACCTTAATAATTACATACGCGTATGAGCCAAACGAGTAGTAATACAAGGTAAATCGAGACAAAATATAGTCTAATTTTAAAAGAAAATTCTGACGAACAAATGGATAAAAACAAAGGTAATTATGTAATTAAAATAAAACAAATAATTTATTGCTGTTTTTTCATTGCGTATTGGTACCTTTTGATTTATACGCATATATTAATTACGCTAATGGAGCAGGAATTATAAAGATATAATTTTAGGGGAAATACACCTGAACGAAGGAAGAGTGGGAGATTATATAAGAGAAAGACACACTCTACTCTCAACCAGGATTCTAACCCCGCTGAGTGACGCGTTAGACCATGAGATCAATGATACGAGTGGGATATACGTCATCAGGAGTATTTATTGTTTGTGATTTCAAATAAAATAGGTAGTTTTAAGTATGGCAAATTTTATGGAAAATATAACTGGTATAAATTTTGTTTTAAAACTCAGTTTTTTATTGGTGACGCAAATCTTGTTAAAGGCTGGAAATGAGAGTTCCTGCACTGAGATCTCTTTTTCCTCACCCATAGAAGTGGTCACATGGTCTAAGGTGCTATATGGGAAATATACTGGATAAATATTGGCGGTGGAGGTTTATGTTTGAATCATCATCATCGTGCCATCGATCTTGCGATTGATTTGCTTCATCTCTCCGCCTTTGCCTATTCTGGTCAATTTTTTTCTACATTTGTAACTTCTTCTGCAAACATCGTCCGTTATCTGATTCATGTACTCCAGTTTTGGTCTTATTGAATTTCTCCCTTCAACATATCCTTATTATCTTCGTCAAACAATCATGTCTCGGTGCATGGCCTATTATGCTAGCTCGTATTTACTGTAGAGATTTACAAAGTTTCCTTTCTTCAATTGCTTTTCTTAGAAATTCTGTATTTTATAAAAATATCCATCCATTATATCCATGATACAGGTTTGAATCATGGTTGGAAATACTGAGGTTGGTTTTCTGTATTTAATTTATCACTGGAGTTAACTCAAATTCTCCCTACGATTACGCACGGACACTTAATCCGTGGTATTGTTTTTAAAGGAAAGGCCTTTTAGAAAATAAACACATATATTATTCGACAAAATTTCTACATTTTTACTATTTCATTGATTTGATTTTATAGGTAGGGAAAAATTAATCGTTAGATTCCCGTAAATTGACGTATGTTTATATGAAAATAGATTTAATAGCATCTCTAGAAAATTTGACTGTAAAACATATCTCAAACAAAGTTGTTAAAGTACCAAAATAGTTGAGCAAAGGCGTTAAAAACCAAGGAAGCGGGTCTATATCTTTCCAGAGTGGAGCTGTTCAGCTGTAGGAGAACAAACATGGAAGGAGGAAAATACAAATGGCAATACCATTTGTGCTGTGATTCCCTCACTAAATCACATAAGTTGATTCACAAATATTCATTCTACGCTCATATACCAGGCTGAATTTCGTTTCCCGAGCATTTAGATTTTAATGATCAACCTAAACATGAAGACTTTTTTTAAAAATTTTAAGAGTGTAAAATCTCATAAATTAAATTACATACAATTGTATATGTTTAGGGTCATATAAAATACTTTTGTGTTCTTTCCAGTAAACAGCAAGCTCGTGTACTGTTAAAAGAGATGTCAATATTCAATCAAACGCAACATTTGATTGGGAATGTCTCAGAAACCCACTTAACAGCTTTATTGTAGAGCATTATGTAATAAATTTAAATGCCTTATACACTTTATAAAATTTTTTATAAATACCTAATAATGAACGCATTTATTTAATACTATTATAAAATAAGCGAAACAAAATATTATACATTGTTGCAGAAACAATAATGAAAAAATAGCATCACAAGAAAGTAAATGCAATAATTTTATATACCGAGGTCGCCCAAAGAGCTCAAAAATTGGCTCTCCATTTTCTGGACCTTCGTTTGAAAAAACAAAAAGTTGCTTATAGCTTAGAAACTATTGTATTTATAAAAGTAGATTTCAAATGAAACATTTTTATATTTAATATCACTACAATTTCATAATAGTAAGTTATTTCGTATATACCTGCGTATGTAAAGTAATCTATGTAATTTCACCGGGAAAATGAGATGTGCTGTTTTGTTTGTGATGTTAAACAATGCCTAGGTAAGTATTTAAATCATAATCGCTAGAATCTGTTACGAAAAATTTGCTTTTTTCTCTTTCTCTCTTTTTCCTCGTAGTAAACTACAATTAGTTTTAGGCCTGGATATCTGATTCCAAAAGTGACCCTGGAGAACCTTACCAAGCCCCGAGATCCCAAATTTTAGTTTGATTGGTACGAGTAAAATGGTTTCGGCTATATGCTAAGATACAGGCAGACAGAGAGCATTGAGAAAAACCCTTTTTTAGGTTTAGGGACTGATGAAACGTTGACATACATAGAAATATATAACTATAAACAATAGGATTTAGCTAATTTTCCTTTGGCTGATTCAAAAAGTTGTATAATTTGAACCCACCATAATTCCCCATTAAATTTCAAATGGAAGTGTTTGGATAGTTCGATGTCTTTATATTGTTAATTTTTGAGTTGGTACTTATTTCAAACCTAGCTTAACGATATCTTATAACCCCTCCCCCTCTTGGGCCCCATCCCCATAAGTAGAGAATGTCAAATAAAGTTTGAGTTAGCCCATTGACCTAGTAAAGGATAAAGCAGGGAATTATGAACAGGCGGCGAGCGGGTTGCCTAATACAGGGGATGTGTTGGCTCGGCTTTCATCAATTCTGATTTAAGTCTGCTAGTTTGTATTCTAATTATTACAAGTTTTTATACTTTATGTTTGAATTTTTCTTGTTTTTTATATGTGTTTTAAATAGCATATACAGAATATACGTGATTATATGTAGCATATTTTGAGGTTATTGTTTTATTGCGTACCAGGTGCCTAAATACTCATGAAAATGGTTAATTAAAATTTTGGATATTTCGAGTTTTCTTAGATATCTCTTCAACTTTGATTTAAAAATATTCTTCTGTATATATATATATATATATTACAATCACAATACGTCATTTATCTGAGGGGCTTAAAGAAAGTAAAAGAAAGAGAAAAAAAGGTTCGTGTGTGTAGGGCTTTTAGGGAGTCATCGTTGCAAAGCGTTTCAGGGAGAAGACTGCTTGTTGTGTTGGTATGCCTCGCTCATACTTTATCATTTTCACCGAGAAGCAAGTAGTTATAAGTCATGTTGTGTTCACTGATACCGCGTGTCGTCTTCTTCTTGTGTTTACCAGGGACAAGGTTCCTCCGTCCTTACACTCGTCTTTGTGTCCAATTTTTTGTGTGTCTATTGTTGCTTTCGCAGTTATATTTCAGCAGAAGATTGTGTCATGTTTTTGGCTGTAATTAATATCCCTCCGTAGACACCTACCCACGCACAAAATATTGTTCTTATTAAGTTTGAGACATGACGGTATGTTTATATATAAATATATATATATATAAGTTTTTCTTGAGTAATTCTCTTTGTATGTATATATAAATATATATAAAGAGAATACGTCATAAATATATTCTAGTTTCACTATTTTTAATCCTGTTTGAAATTCTAGCTTTTACTTTAGGGGTTTGTAATAATTTGACTTGACTAGCCCGAGTAAACTAGGGATGGTTTTGCAGCATCGAGCTCTACAGATAGCTTTTCCTAACGCATATTTACAATATTGTGCTAGGTACGTGTAAGGTTGAATTTAGAGGAATTGCACTCACATTCTGGTGGAAAGAAATTGGTATACAATTTAGAAAAAAAAACACCTCAAGTACACCTGACCAAAAAATGATCCCCAATCTTCTCGTCACCTGCTTCGGGGGCCACGTGGTCTAAGGAATAATTCTCACAATAGACTTGGACTGGATTGCCGATTATGGAGAGATTGATGGTAGGTGTTTTTCCTAAATGTTTTTCCAATCTCCTTCCAATCAAATGCAGATATACGTCCTCTAAATGCAACCTTACTCATCCATAACACATTAGCATAATTGATGCATATGCGGGTAGTAAAACGGCTTGATAGAAAAAAATCTTCAAGTTATAGGCAGACTAGTCGATTGCGAAAATTATGTTAGCACAGTTAATTTAAGACAAATTTGTCTGTTTTTTTTAATGTGCACACGAGAATCCTACAATAGTTTGTAAAGCGTGTGATGTGGCTCAAAAGGTAAAAGTTAAACACCCGCTGTTATTTACAAACTATCACTATCATTCACGGTAGGAATTACTCTCTGAAAGGTCTTTTTTCCTACCAATATCCTACTATATAGTAGATTTATGGTAGGGAAAAAGGCCTTTCAGAAGTCAATTCCTACGGTGAATGGAATATACGAACTAGCGCACTGGAACCAAAGCGTTCTAACAAAAACTAAACTACCCTTGCGCTGAAAAGCATACACAGACGTATATATATATATAAACAAGAGCTCTAGGAAACAGAAGATGTTTGCCATCCTCGGCAAAGAAGGTAAACTAGCGCCGCATCATCGCAGTTTCTTGTTTGCTGAACTAATGTATTTCCCATAGTTACCTCTTGTAACAATCTAATACCCGAGAGAGGAAGACATAGACCGAGTTCTTGTGCGAGTGAGTAATTAGTGTCGCAATGACGTCTGTGTCAACACTCGCCTCTAATTGACTACACTGGATATCATCTCTGAGGAAACTGCATGGCTACTATTGAGAAACAGCTTCATCCTTTTCTTGATTTCGTTTGGTCAATCTTCTCCTAAATATAAGACAATATTCGCTACTCTGGTTGGTTGATATTGCCAGTAGCTCGTTCTTACACCAACACACCACCTTCGGACATAAGCAAAAGAGAGGATATTTGGCAAAAGTTAACTGAGAGAGTGCTAAGATAAAATTGAAGTCACCTAGGCGATAACCGTCCCCGTAGTTTAGTGGTCAGTACACCTGACGAAAAGTCTAGAAGGCCACGGTTTGATTCCCGGCTGGTAGCGTGGGTGTTTTTCCTTGAAAGAGGAAACACGTCAACTGTCACCAGGGTTTTGTTAGCTAAGATTAAGTTATATTTAAATGGTTACAATGGTTTCACACCCTCATATTCACTATTGCCATCATCTCATCCCATCGAGACATGGAAAGATCCCACACGGAAAAGATGTATGATTAGTACATTCGGGCGTCCCCCTGGGAAACGGTACATTAGTACAGGCTAATCTTCCCACTACTGAGTTACTAATTATGTAGCTCAGACGTTCAATATTATTATTATTATTACCACCTTCGGGTCGATATTGGGTGTATACTGAGGAATGTAAGCTGTCGGCTTGAGATCGCTTTTCTCTGTCTTGTGCGCGCGTACATAAAATAATTCCCTACCACTACCATCCATAAAACGAGCCAATCACGTTGATATTCACTCCTTTCTTGAATCTGAAATTTTTCGTAGTGTGACAAAGAAAGGGTGGAGAGCGAAAGAGAAAGAGAGGGCTTGCAAGAATGTGTCAGAAAGAGAGAGAGTGTGTGCAATCAAACGGCATAGTTTATTTCTCAAATAATATAATACGAACTGACGCGGAGAAATGTAGTACTATAATTAATATCATATCTGACCTGCTTTGGTGACCAAATCGTTTAAGGCGTTACTCTCCAATAGACTAAACTGCTGATGTCAGGAGGCTCAAATCCCAGTCGGGTGTACTGAAGGTGGGTTTTTTTCAAAATGGTTTTCCACTTTTTCTTCCATGTAAATACGAGTATATTTCTTCTAAATTAAACTTTTCTCATGCCTAACTTGTTAACGTATTTAGTATATATGCGTATAACTTAAATAGGGAGTAAGAGCCGGTTACATATATATATGAATGAACTCTTCAGGGAGGGGTCATCTGTAAACCACTTAAAGCTACTGGTAGGGGGGAAAGGGAGGTCTAATGTGTACATGCTATTACATAGGAGGGGCAGGGAAGGGGTTCATCACAGTGTTTTATTAGAATAGATCTTATACTTAAATTATAATCATCATTATTAGGTAATCAATCTTGCAATTGGTTAGATGCAGCTCTCCCCTTTTGCCTATTCTGGGCGTTTTTTAAATATTTTGGTGCCTTCATCTGCCAACATCATACGTTAGCTGATTAGTGTACTCTATTCTTGGTCTTAAATTATAATGTTAAGAAATTAATGTTACTGTTCACAAATATAAATTGTAAGGTATTATTTTCTATCGTGAGCCTATTTGTTAAAGGGGGGCTAAATCTAGAACCCAATTATTTTCTATCGGGAGCTTATTTGTTTAAGAAAGGCTAAATCTAAAGCCCTTTTTCA
This sequence comes from Timema californicum, assembly GCA_902141385.1. Taxonomy (NCBI): domain Eukaryota; kingdom Metazoa; phylum Arthropoda; class Insecta; order Phasmatodea; family Timematidae; genus Timema; species Timema californicum. The sequence goes on from CABFOW010005935.1 coordinate 13,003, forward strand.
TCAAACCTAATCTCCTATCTCCACAAATTAATATGTTTAGAAAGTCGTTGTAAACCAGCTAATGTCACTCTTGCACACATTTATTTCTATTAATAAAACTAAAATTACAGGGCTGTTAAGGAAAAAGAGTCTTGTTGGAAACTTTTGACTTTAATTTGGCGTGAAACATATTTCGAAATAACGCATCGTAGAATTGAATATTGCGTTAGAGCTAAATGCCTGTTTGACAATTTCTATCTTACCGAGGTGGTCCTCCTAGATATAAGACGAATTTGTCAATTCTTGTTCATCAACTCTAGCAAGAAGTGCCTTCTTACCCCACCCCACCTCCTTCCAACAGAACTGAAAGTGAGGATATTTGGCACCAGTCAACAGAGAGGAATTGAAGATACACCTTTTCTTCATTAGACCTACAGTTCCCTGAGAGACGCTACTAGGTATAGAAGTTTTTTGAATACATCATAACTTTATTTGTTTATAACCTTATTATTAGTATAACGTAATATAAATTAATATTATCTATCAAAAGTATAGCTGTAGATAATTTTAATTCACCAATAATAATATGAAGAGTGCTTTAGTAAATTTTATAACTGTCAACAAAGCTTCTTCCTATTTGAATCTGATTATACGTTGACGTTATAGTTACGTTTATGACATTTATGAAAATAAAAGATGACTATAATTTATGTATCAACCATAACATAAACTGTTTTAAAAAAATGTTATTTGTTTAATATGCGAGAGAAAAACTTGATGGTAAGCACTATCCGATGGCATGCTAATAATTCCTAATTCTTTGATGAGAATGGAGATATTATATTTCTAAAATCTGAAACTTGCTTGTGCGCCATCTAAAATAATTATTACTGTTATAAGAAGACTTAAATATTACCAATAAAAAGAGGAAATATGAAGTGCCATAAATAATGCCAAAACGTTAATTCCATTAAGGTGGGATGGAAGGGGATGCTAGGATAAGTAAATTAAGTATTTTGAAGTTTCATAGCAAACAATCCTTTTCAACTAAATAAATTAATTAATATTGCTCCAGTAGAAACATAGAGATTAATTTTCTCCACATGGTGTTATCAACAGTTTTTAAATATCTGTCATGAGAATAGTGGCATTAGAAGAAAAACATTTTAAATAATGAGAAAAAGTTGTCATTAAATTCCAGGACACCCTCGAAATATTCAACAGTGGTTTGGATGACCATGTGAAGAAAATAATTAAAATCTATGTTTATAACACCCTCGAAATATTCAACAGCGGTTTGGATGACCATGTGAAGAAAATAATTAAAATCTATGTTTATACTAGAGAAATATTAGATATGTTTTGTCGAAAATTTCGTTGCTATAAAAACTACAAAAATACTACCCTTAACTTGCAACCACTACTATCCATCATTTAATCACCCAAGAACACCTCTCAAATAATCACACTTAATGTTGTAATCCCGTATTTTATTTTGTTGTTGTGTGAGCTTTGTAAAGTTATAATGTTATTCACCTCTATTATTTATTTTACATTTGAATAATGAGGTTAAATTACTTAATGCCTTATAGTTCGCAACATTTCAAGTTATTGCAACACCTCAATGGTGGTGGAATACTGTTTGTAAAGGGGAGGGGGAGTCAGTTAGCAACAAAAATGTTTTTATAGTTTTTATAGTTCATATAGCTGAGCCAAATTAAAGCGGGGAGGGGGCTGTAGACCCTCCCTCAGAAACATTTTCAAGAAGATATTTAGAGTTAGATGCAGGGCCATCTTTTAGCTTCATACTTGAGAAAATTGGAGAGAAAGGAAATAAATCTAGAAAAGGGGAGGGGGTGGCAAATTATCTAAGTGGTGGGTAGCGCCCCCTGCATCTCCGGTTCTACCACCACTACAACACCTCAACGACTTTGTCTTACTACAAACAGTAATACGCACCCAAAGGCAATTTTTAAGTGGTGAAACCCATAGAGATATTATATAGAAGATTATAGAAGGAACTGTAACAAAGAAACTGTTGGCGATATGTTCAAAGGAACGATGTCTCTACACTAGCTATAATCAGGTTACCTTACCAACAAGACATGTTGTTGTGTCTATGTTAATTTTATTGAAATTTAATTCAACTTTTCACCCTTCAGTAAACGTGTCACCCCGTGGGAAGCGATTTATCCATAACAAGCCTGCTTTGGTGGCCGCATGGTCTAAGGCATCACTCCTCTTGCAATAGACTATACTGCCGATGACAAAGATATCTGGGTTTTAAAATAACAATAATGTCATTCAACGACTCAGGAACGTAAACAAGTGATGAATTGCAACAGTTAAAATATTTTCCTACCAAGGGCACGTTGTCACGTAAAATTGTTAGCTTGGATATTATTTGAGGATAAAAAATGATATGACATGTTTACTTGTTTTATAAAAGTTTAAAAAAAACAATGTTGCACTTTTATATTTCTAGATATGATATATCGCCGACGGATTCATCTAAAAAGAAACTGTTACTGGGTCGACTCCAACGGACCCGCCTCGGTGGCGTAGTTGGCTAACGCGCTAGTCGTGTTGAGCTAGACTGCTGAGGACGGGATGATCAAGGTTCGAACCTTGGTCGGGTGAACTGTTTTTTTTTTCCTAAACGGTTTTCCACTCTCCCTCCACGCAAATGCGGGTTCACTTCCTCTAATTCAACCTTCCCAATTCCTAAATCAATTAGCGTAATTAGTACTTAAAAGCGTATAACCCGAACGGGTAGTAAGATGCGGTGCTAAATATAAATATATAGACTCCAACGGTGGGTTACACGATGTGTGCCAAAAATGTATGAAATTGACAAGTCCTTTGCTCTTATCTTTGATTTTGAATATCCAAATTTCATTTTATAAATGCATAACTATCGGATTTGCAATATGAACGTAATGCTAAACGTACAGTAGAACAGAAAAGTCGGGGAGTTGAACGTGCGTGTGGTAGACGAAACTCAAACAATCGCGTGAAATTATTACTTTAACCAATGCATGGGATCAAATTATAGAAGCCTAAGCCATTATAGTATGGTCACTATAGCTTTTTACATGAATAAGAGTTGAAAAATCATATGTTTAGGTTTTGGGTTGCCAACACTTGTAAAGGGTCACTGTTTTTGTTATAAATGATAAGTTTTGAAATTAGATGTTATATTTTACATTAAAAATCACGTAAACTAAGTTTTCTCACTCTATTTCATTAATTTTAATAATTTATTGTTATTCAATCTGAAATAATATTTTAAACATAATTAAGAGTACTTATTCTCCGTTTTGTAATGTTATCTATGGTGTGTAATAGAGTGCATTCACTAATACCTTTTAATACAAGTATCGTATTTACTTGGAAAATAGAGAATACTTGTCCTTTTTTTTATATGTAATACATTATTTTATTGTATTTCGAAAAATTTAACTAAATAAAATATTTGTAGCCACTGCGTGGGTGCACCATTTTAAAGAACTTGTTTGCACCATGATCAATCGCATCGTTTAAATTCTTCGTTCTCCATTTTGAAGCTATATTTGTTAAATCTTTTATGAAAGTGCAGTGAATAATATTTTAAAAAAAATGGAATTACACAATAAATACGCTTGATACCCGAATTCAAACAAACTTAAATAATATTGGCCTAAATTAATGTGGTTAACTATCACTTTTATACATTACCAAATGTTTTCATTACAGCTATCCAAAGTGACATGTCATCTGTTGGCGTAGGGATACATTCGGGACTATTTCTAGTAACTTTTTGAGCGCTCATCCAAGTAAACTCGGGTGGTAAATGTACTTTTGTTGGGCTTTCGGTAGATTCATCCAATGGGGTGAGTATTTATATTGATATTGGTCGTATAAAAATTCTTCTCAAGGACCTATTATAGCTGTAGTTGGGAAAACATTGTATGATGAGGAGAAATATTAATATTATTAGCTCGGATGCAATAACAAAGCTGATAGAAACGGAAGATGAAGCTGAAATAGTTTTCTATCTACCTAGATGCAAATCAAAGAATCTTCTACTTCCCTCCAGCTTCTCTTTCGCTCAGCTTTAGTCTTTCATACGGGCCATAGTTTGTAATCAGTATTCACGTTATAGCTCAAGCAAAAAACCACAAAGACAATGAATTTTAATTTTTTTTAAATCAGAGAATCTTCTCAAACCAACCCCATTCCTGGATGGTTTGCTTTGCCGCAGGGAGAATGTAACCAACATTCCGACTGGATACAAGAAGACAGAGTTGCCAACAAGACAAGAGACAAAATACCTTCCAGGGTGAAAAGACCTAAGTATTCACGTTATAGCTCAAGCAAAAAACCACAAAGACAATGAATTTTAATTTTTTTTTAAATCAGGGAATCTTCTCAAACCAACCCCATTCCTGGATGATTAGCTTCACCTCAGGGAGAATGTAACAAACATTCTGACTGGATACAAGAAGACAGAGTTGCCAACATAGCAAGAGACAAAATACCTTCCAGGGTGAGAAGACCTGGAAGACTTAGGCGAAGATGGAAGGACAGACTTTAGAACCCTTGGAATGGAACAGGCTAAAGGCTTCTAAAGAAGAAAAACTATATGTTTTAACTCAAGTTGTTCACTAAAATTAAACTCTAGCAGCTAGAACGGAGTAGCCTTAATGCGTTTCCAATAGAATTTTACTAATTTTTTTTCTTAGCACCGCGTCTTACTACCCTTTCGCGTTATACTCTTACGTACTAATTACACTAATGGTTCTATGGACTATGACGGTTATATTTATAGGAAAAGTACCCACATTTGAATGGAAGGAGTATGGAAAACTATTTTGAACAAACCACCCGACAGAGAATCGAATCTTGATCTCACCGTCATCAGCAGTCTGGTTCACCGCGAGAGTTGCGCGTTAGACCATGCAGCCACCGAAGCGGTTAAAATGTTACTGGATCTGCACAGTAAGTGTCAGAAGAGGCTATGACGTTCTATTTTTTTTCGGGACTTGGGCAGATGTACTATATCGAAGAAGACGTCCGCACACCATAAACAAACATAAAGTTATAAATAATCATGTACAGTATTTGTTGAGAGAAGCACTTGGTTCACTTCCCGTAACGTAACTCAACCATTCTTCACTGAAAAAACCTTACGCTAAGCTAACGTCACGTAAACGTTAAGTAAAGTGTATAGAGATAGGTTTTTATTTTTAAAAAAACATGATAATATGTGTTACGTGAGTGCCAAATTAACGTTAAATTGATCGTAAGCCCGTTATAAAGTGGTTTGGGCTCCTTAAAGAAGAAATGTATCATTATTTAAGCTTGTTGTTTACCTATGATAACTGCACTGCGTCAAGTAACCTAATCACAATATATTTATAAACAAAATGCAAGCGATTCTTAAGGCACGGTGTTATGAAAAGTACAGTTTTACAAACTTGACATATATTTTAGAAAAACCTTTGTTTTAATTATCAAAAGGGCACGGAAATTGTGAGGTGGTTACAGCAAGTTTATAATTGATTCCTGGAATGACTTATTATTATTATTATTATTATTATTATTATTATTATTACTAATCATTCAACTTAGACCGCCAATGTACCCTGTTCTCTGCCTTCTTCTTCAGCTCTCAGAATCTTCTTATTTTCTTCAAGTCATCCAATATTTGAATCCTCTTTTCCTCAACCTTTCCTTCTATGAAGTCGTGCAGAAGACAGTTCCTCCTAAGGGTGTGTCCGATCCAGTTTGCTTTGTACCAAAAAATCACATCCAGAATGGTTATATTCTCACCCACTCTTCTAAGATGATTTAGTGAAAATTAATAATGAAGTAATATTACTATAACTATATATTTTTATTTAGAAGTTATGATTATTTAGTGTGTTATAGTGAAGATTTGAGATAAGTTCGACAATCATTTAAATTGATGTTTTATATCTTCCTTGGTTCCCTTTCTCCGTAAAAACTGATGACAGTTGGTTCAATGGTTGAGACTTGCAAATTGTTTTGGAGCAATACTATCCATCGTCCAGCTCAATTTATTTTTCAGAAGGTTTCGTACGTCCTTTTTAATTGGTGGTATCTATTCTCAATCATTCTTTTAAATCTGGTTGCTGATTTTCCTATAATTAAAATTAGTTTATGTCGCTAATCGCATTTAAGCTTCGCTAATGCATTTTCTTAAAATTATCAAGTTAAGGCACATCTAAATAATAATCTTCCATTTGAATTTAAACATAATGAGCTAAAGGTGCTTATAACTTGAAAACAAAAAAAAAACAAGTTTAGCTTTTAGATGTTAGCCAGTGACAAACTAAAATCTTACAACATGGTAAATTCCAAAAAAATTCTTCTTTACTTACTGTTTTATTACTAATAATAGTGTCGAGGAGGTTTCTTGTGAGACATTCATATCCTTGGACACACCAATAAAGTACATTCTTCATTAGAAAAAAAAAGAGGAAACCGTTTAAGGAAACCAAAACCCCCAATAACACGTTAAACGAATATCTCCCGAAGCGACAAAGCCATCACACGGAGTTGGTCAGGAAATATAAGGTGTGATGTAAGTACAAAATATGACCCAGGCCTTGCACCCCCTGCAGTGAATTTTATCTCACAATCTAATATTTTCTACTACTTCTGTGTTTCTCATTCATCATGCAAAATACACACACGACACAAAACGAGTTTCTCCCCAACACACACACAAATATATCGAGATTCCTTTACATTCGAAAGTTTATATCGTCCTTAAGAGAAAAAAAATGAATACATATACAGGGTGTACCGTAACGTGTGGGACCTATTTCAGAGATGTACAGGAGACACAAACGCAAAGATAAAGTTCATACAAACATGTGTCCCATTTGACCTTGTTTTAGAGTTATATTCATGTTTGTACTCCAGTAATATGGAGCTACTTAACATTATAGAAAGTGGTTCAGCCTGAATACAAGTCTGAGGTCGTCGTAGAGTGATGCACTCTTTTAAAAATACCAGGGGCTTGAAATGACCCATAGAACAAACCGAGTCAACTGGTCGAGATATATTGAGTATGGCATACAGCAAGTTTAGTGGTTCACTTGGATGTAACTCGGAAACAAGGTCAAATGGGACACATGTTTATATGGATTATATTCATATTTTCCCCCTCTATCCATCGTTGAAGTGGGTCCCAAATTGTATGGTACATCCTGTACAAATACACACACACATCTACACAAGAGAGTAGTTATCAAAACACTACATGTGGACTGTTTATATATATTACTTCAGGAATAACTTCCCTTCGTTGGTACGAAAATACAACATTCTTGGAAACCAATTTCAGATTGTAATTCAAATTTTTCTCTCTCTCTCTCTCTTTCGTGTACAAATTTACTTTCTTCTTTCGATTTTCCTTTCTACCTATAACACCCTCCCTCCCCCTCTATTCTGAGCTGCTTCTACGCCCTTTCCATTACTTCCTTTTTCTACATCTTCACTTCTGTAATCATTTATAAATCCACAAAACACAGAGAATGTATACGTATGTACACAATTTCTACAAAGCTTCTTGATGGCTCCCCACAATCTAACATGGCAAGCAAGCTATTGCAATAGACAGAGAAGCTTTAACAGCTGAGAGAAAACGAAGGAAGGCTTAGGAACATAGACAAACTGGAGGTTTGATTCTGTGTTTGGGAGAAACGAACCATCTACACCCCTTCCTCCCCCACCTCTTTTACCCCCTACACCCCCACAACTTCCCCCCTACCAGACCTACCCTTCTTTTCTGTCCGTCTGTCTGAACTCCGCGAATTACTCAAACAAATCGAAGCCTTGCTTTTCTATGTGATTTCAAAGCTTGCCAGTGTTTCTAGATGAGTGTGTATACATGTAGATATATATACGTACATTTTCCTTCATGTAGATGGATAACATCAAAGAAAAGTTAATAGTGGCAGCCTCCAAGGCGTTTGTTCGTTCGTCTCCTAACTTCCCCCCCTTTAAGTCCTTAATGCACCTGGATTAAGAAGGACCTAACTCCTTACTTAGATTATATATTTTAAAAAAGGAGTGGCAAGTCAGACTGGACACAGCGGTCTATGTTCTCCGTCCTGATGGAAAACTGCCAAGTCTCAATTATTGATTAACCAAATATATTTTCTACCAAACTTGGTTGATAATTATCACTATAGCTATAATACTATACGCAAAGGTTTGCATCTGTGGTTGTGTGTTTTCTGTAAAAACAATCCGTGAATGGCCTTTGATGCGTTAATAGAAGTTGAAAATTAAATATATGCACAGATCCCACAATATAATGTTTATGTTTATGTGCTGACAGCGTGATAACATTTTGTATTCTTGTATGGGGTCTTAAAAATGATGCTTTTATACATTGTATTATTAGAATTAGCAGAAGTAGTATTAGACAATGATAGTAGTAAGATAAAACTATCAAATTTCTAAACCTATATTCAAAAGTACACTTGAAATATATAATTTTTCATTAAGTCAATCACTTATTGTGTTAGGATGATATAAAAGAAACATATGCCCATTTAATATCCATTTTATCTTTATAACATTTTCAGAAAATCATTATGGATTAAATAAAGTTTGTGAGCCCTCTAAATCATTTTCTTGATTCTTAATTTTAACACATATCTTTTTGCTATTCCTAAAAGTTGCGTCTGTTAATATATTAAAATAAAGAGTGTTGGTATTATTACTCTTATATGTTATTTGCATACTGTTATGATATATTGGCTATTTATATTGCTTTTTTCTAGTGCTATAGCTATATCCCTTATTCCATTTCCTATGATAGTTTATCATTAAACCAAAATAATTATTTCATCACTTGAATTAACGTTGAACTAGTATAATGGTTACCCACTTCAGTGGCTGAATGGTCTAAGGCGTCACCCTCGTGATAGACTGGCTGATAAATGGGGGCTCAGTTCTTGGTTGGGTCTACTGAGGGTGATTTTTCCTAAATGGTTTGCCAATCTTCTTTCTCGTGAATGCTTCCTTCCTCATCCCTACCCCACTAGAATTATTATCATATATGCGTGTAGCCTGAACAGTTGTTGAGTATCTGTCATGAGAATAGCAGCATTAGATCAGAAACTTTTTAAATCAAGAGAAAAAGTTGTTAATACATTTCAGGACATCCTTGACAGATATTCAACTAACTATACCATATTTACTATTAATAAACTAAACCTCAAGTCAATTTGATAGCCTTTACCTCATTTATCGAATTATTAGGAGTTTAATCAAATTTAAATTAATCCTGTGAGCCATTTAGCAATTTCATTATTTAATTTTTGTTCCACCATTTGGTATGTTTTATATGTTTAAGAATGTAGTAGTGTGTCCTGTTAATTAATGAGGGGTGTAGATTGGAATGCTAGCCTGGAGAAGCTGCATCCGAACTAGGTGTAGAAAGGATAGGAAAACTACAGTGATAACTCATTTAATATCACATAATGCACTTGGTCTAGAATTGAACTAAGATCTCCCATTCCCAGACAATCCAGGTTATTTACGAGCTTGATGGGTATTCTATGTGACCACAAGTGCGAACAATAATAAATAATAACACATTTCTTTACATTAAAATGTGTTATTTAGGAACGCTACCTTTTTCATCCCCATAAACCATTTATAAATAAATAGTTCCTACAGATTTATTTGCTTGTAAATTATAGGATCCGTCCTTCTATCTTACGACTTAAAATGTTATCTCCCAGTACAATGGAATAAAAACTTCCCTCAAATATATACCATAAGTACGGCCCCCTTTTCAAAGGAAATACCTTATCTGAATGCTAAAAAAAAGGCTAATAGATCTATTTTCACATCAAATCATGGTATCCGCAGCTATATTTTTTTATCAATACATATAAAACAACACAACTAATACGGTAACATTTTATTAACTTTGTACGCAGAAAGGTTTGTATTTTCTAAAAGGAATTAGAATTATTATCATATATGCGGGTAGCCTGAACAGTTGTTGAGTATCTGTCATGAGAATAGCAGCATTAGATCAGAAACTTTTTAAATTAAGAGAAAAAGTTGTCAATACATTTCAGGACATCCTTGACAGATATTCAACTAAGTATACCATATTTACTATTAATAAACTAAACTAAACTAAACTAAACCTCAAGCCAATTTGATAGCCTTTACCTCATTTATCGAATTATTAGGAGTTTAATCAAATTTAAATTAATACTGTGAGCCATTTAGCAATTTCATTATTTAATTTTTGTTCCACCATTTGGTATGTTTTATATTTTTAAGAATGTAGTAGTGTGTCCTGTTAATTAATGAGGGGTGTAGATTGGAATGCTAGCTTGGAGAAGATGCATCCGAACAAAGGTGTACAAAGGATAGGAAGACCACATTGATAACTCATATAATATCACATAATGCACTTGGTCTAGAATTGAACTAAGATCTCCCATTCCCAGACAATCCAGGTTAGTTACGAGCTTGATGGGTATTCTATGTGACCACAAGTGCGGACAATAATAAATAATAACACATTTCTTTACATTAAAATGTGTTATTTAGGAACGCTACCTTTTTAATCCCCATAAACCATTTATAAATAAATAGTTCCTACAGATTTATTTGCTTGTAAATTATAGGATCCATCCTTCTATCTTACGACTTAAAATGTTATCTCCCTGTACAATGGAATAAAAACTTCCCTCAAATATATACCATAAGTACAGCCCCCTTTTCAAAGGAAATACCTTATCTGAATGCTTAAAAAAAAGGCTAATAGATCTATTTTCACATCAAATCATGGTATCCGCAGCTATTTTTTTTTATCAATACATATCAAACAACACAACTAATACGGTAACATTTTATTAACTTTGTACGCAGAAATGTTTGTATTTTCTAAAAGGTTCTTCCTATGAAAGTTGGTCTGTATTAATGAGTCACATATTTATTTTTCGTGAGTGGGCTTATACCCTAAAGTTAATCCCGTGTTCATTCTCACTGAGAGATGAACTCGCCATGTTGTAAGGGGACGTGGGTGGGGTGAAACGGGGCCGGGGGATGGGGCTAAGTCTTCGGTCTCTGGGAAATGAACGCGCTGTATACAAGACATCATGTTCGAGGAGCAAGGGCGTCAGGAGACGATACGAGGTGTGAATTGGATGAGAGGGGGGGGGGTAGGGCTATAAAAGAAGATATTACGTATCTGATTATACGCGCTTCTACCCAATATCTTATTGTGTGCCTCATCTCATAGCGCCTGCTTTGTGCCCACGTGCTAAACAGAGACATGTCCTTAAGACGGAGGATCTTTTTTTTATATATATATATATTTGTTCCTAGAGGGTACGTCACGTGCTTAACATTAAGTAGGGTACAGGGTGTCGAATAAAAATATTTATCTGCTTAAGTTCATACTACGGTTCTCCAATTAAACATTTTAAGGTTACGTTACTGGTTCCGGATAGAGAAAAATAAGAGTTCCTTTTATTTTCTTATTTAGTTTCCGGTTCTTTTGAATACATCATAGCTTTAGAAGAAAGAAAAAATCTTGAGAAAAAGAAAACATCGTGAGTTTCAAAATAAAAAAAAGTTAAAAAAAAGAAGGGTATGAAATGAAATTATATATACACAAAAAATTATAAACACCTTTATAAACCTATGTATACCAATAACAATTCCGGTTGTGGTTCTTAAGAAATTTATTTTTAGGGTTCTTATTCTGGTTCCTTAAAAATAATTGTTAATTTCTGGTATGGGTTTCAGTTGCAGTTTTACTGCCTTGTGATGGAGTTTCATAGAAAGAAAACTTTTAGATTTACAAAATAAATATAGGACATACAGTAGGAAGCATTGAACCAGGGTCCAAGCTCCATAGAAAGATAATTATTTTTAAGTTAATAATATTAGAAGAAAAAAACACCTTTAGTACTCCCGACTGAGATTCGAACCTCTATCACCCCGTAACCGGCAAGTCTATTCCCTAAAGAAACAAGACTCCTTGGTAGGCCAACACGTCACTGGTAGGATTTTATGAAAATGTACCAATAACAGGTGTAGTGGATTATCTACCGTCAAATTTTCGTATTAAGGGCTTTAACTGACAGCTAGAATTTGTTTTGACGTCGCATCTTACTACCCGTTTGATTTATGCGTGTATGTACTAATTACGCTAATGGTGGGGGATAATGCAAAACCATTATGGAAAAACCACCCTCAGTGCTCCCGATTGAGACTTGAACTTTGATCTCCCCGTCCTCGGCAGTCTAGTCTACTGCAAGAGTAGCGTGTTAGATCATGCGGCCACCAAAGCGGGTTATAAATTACTAGATACACTTTTACTTATTTATGCATCTAGTTATATTATTATTATTATTTAGCAACGTGTCTTACTAACCGTTCGGGTTATACGCTGTCTAGTTATATGATTTCCATGTCATTATTTTTATTTATTTATTTGGCACTGCGTCTTACTACAGGTTCAGGTTATACGCTTAAGTATTAATTACGCTAACGCTAATGTAGAGGAAGTGAAACCACATTTACGTGGCGGGAGAGTAGAAAACCATTTAGGAAAAACCCACCCTCAGGTCACCTGAACGAGATTCAAACCTTAATATCCCAATCCTCGGCAGGCTAGCTCAACACGAAACTAGTGCGTTAGCTAACTACGCCACCGAGGCGGGTAGAGTAGGCCTATATATTAAATGAGTTATATGCTAGCAGGTTGACCAACAGATTTGAGTAAAATGCGAAGGCTGATACGTGTGTATGTAGTTATTGATAGATAGCATTAATCCATATAAAATAACACCAATAAAATATAAAAATATTATGAATTTTGAATTTTTATCTCCAAAAAAATATGTTTGTATTTGCTAAAAGGAATCTTTTTTATGAAAATTGGAATGTGTATTTACCAGTGCTTTTCTTACCTTAGGAAGGCGTGCAATAGGCCTAACTAGACAAGGTGCAAAACTAGCTGGACACAATATGCCAATAAAACATCGTTATATTCATTATTATAATTAAAGATGGATCGGATCCTATATCTCCTGGGACCTAATCTCGAATCTAAAGTCCAAATTCGAATCCTCAAATCTTTAAAATGTACAATTTTAACTCGAATGACAATATTTAAAATTCAATTTTAAAAAAAACTAGTTGTTTAAGGTTAGATAAAGGAGGAATAGTGGTGGAAGTATAGAGGAAGATAGAGACATTTTACTAAACTGACCTGGCCACAGGCTGGAATCAGTTGTTCATGATTATGATGTTTTTTGAGGCTTGGCGCCACTAACAAATACTATATTATTTGTCTTGACACATGTCTATTACGTTATAAACAACAAAGAGAACATTTTCCTAGTAAATTAATTATTTTTTTACAATAATTTTGTCCTACCAACCACACAAGTTTATTTTTTTAGTTTATTTTAACAGTAACGTAAAATCTGCTTTGGTGGCCACATGGTCTAAGGCTTCCCTTTAACAACAGACAAGACTGTTAATACAGGGAGATTGGAGTTTGAATCCTGGTCGGGTGTATTGAGGGTGGTTTTTCATAAAGGGTTTCTCATTATCTCTACATGAAAATACGGAAGCACTTCCTCTAAAAATGCAACCTCTCTTATACCTAAAACTTGAGCATTATTGGAATTGTGTACATAGGCCGAACGGATAGTAGAACGCGGTGTTAAGAAAAATTAATGGGATGTGTAAGGTAATATGGTGAAAATGAGCCCAAGTAAAGGAAAGGCTTAAAAGGCAAATATTGTAAAATACCCTGGATGCACCCTGTCGAGAGTTGAACACCCCACTCTCTCCCATCAACGGTGACTAGGTGTAATAATAGATTCCATGGTGTTTTTACTATCATCTTAAGGATTTAAAAAAAACCCAAAAAAACAAGCAATAAAGAGGTTAGAGATGTATTCATGTAAGTTTAGAAATTTGACTAAATATATCGATATTATTTTTATATAACTGTACATGTGGAGGGAGGTAAAGAAGGATGTGTGTGAGGGGAGAGGGTTTTTTTCTACTAAAGTGTTTTTTGTACCATATTAAATGGGAGAATTGAAAATAAAAAAAATATTATTTATTAGAATTTTATCTTACAAACACACACACTAGTGTAATTTTTAACCAATGTTTCGTAAAAATTTTTGCTGATTAGAAACTTATACCAAGAGCAATAAATCTCATACACGTAATCTACCTGTAAGTAGAATTTAATATTTCTTTTTTGACAAACTATTACATAAATTATTAATTTATTCAACTATCATAATTAAGATTAACATATTATATAAACGATTTAGTTAGTAAATTATCAATAATATCAGTCGAGCAATTTTCTAAACTTATAATTTTTGTTATCACCGCATCTTACTATTCATTCGGGTTGTATACTCTTAACTTAATTAAATAACGATGTATTTTGTTTGAATATAATTGTGTTTGAATACTTTTTTCAGCCCCACTAACTCCGTTAATTCCAATAATCGTCCTTCGATCTCAAATAGGCCTATCACATTCAATGTAACAAATACCAAATTGTTAATTGAAATGTTCGCAGCGTCAGTGTTGCAATAGGAGGTAAGTAAATATTAAATAATAATAATAATTTAGTATTTAGCTAAAAGAAACTGTTTGGCATCAGCTCGCAATCAAATGGCCACCATTTGTTGGCTTTGTTTTGTGGCTAGAGGATGTCATGTGGTCAGCACAAAGTAATTTCCGGTAGCTAATCTCAGTTTTCTATACCAAAACCTCTGCTTTTTCATTCACAACATTTTTCATTTGTCCTGATGAGGCTTAGTTTGACCCCGTTTCAAACATACTGCTTCATAGAAATGTTGACAGTTTCGGTGATCAAACCCGAGACCTCTGGATCTGCAGCCATTAAATCTGACCATTAGACCATATGGATGGTCCCGCATTTGACTAATGGCATATGAAAGCTAATAAATAAACATCAAATATCCAAAGCTATTATTTATGCATTTTAGTGAGGATTTCTCCATATAGATATCATATTATGAAAATTGAAAAATGACACCTGGTCCCGGGTTTGATTCCCGTGTCCAGGTGTCATTTTTAAATTTTCACTAAATTATAAATAAACAATATGTTACTCAACTTATTAAACGTATTAGAGGACCCACTTTTGGTGGGTTTCTACTAAAAGGCAAATATTGTAAAATACCCTGGATGCACCCTGTCGAGAGTTGAACACCCCACTCTCTCCCATCAACGGTGACTAGGTGCAATAATAGATTCCATGGTGTTTTTACTCTCATCTTAAGGATTTAAAAAAAACCCAAAAAAACAAGCAATAAAGAGGTTCGAGATGTATTCATGTAAGTTTAGAAATTTGACTAAATATATTGATATTATTTTTATATAACTGTACATGTGGAGGGAGGTAAAGAAGGATGTGTGTAAGGGGAGAGGGTTTTTTTTCTACTAAAGTGTTTTTTGTACCATATTAAATGGGAGAATTTAAAATTAAAAAATTATTATTTATTTGAATTTTATCTTACAAACACACACACTAGTGTAATTTTTAACCAACGCTTTATAAAATTTTTTGCTAATTAGAAATTTATACCAAGAGCAATAAATCTCATACACGTAATCTACCTGTAAGTAGAATTTAATATATCTTTCTTGACATATTATTATATAAATAATTAATTTATTTAACTATCATAATTAAGATTAACATATTATATAAACCATTGAGTTAGTAAATTATCAATAATATCAGTCGAGCAATTTTCTTAACTTATAATTTTTGTTATCATCGCATCTTACTACTCATTCGGGTTGTGTACTCTTAACTTAATTAAATAACGATGTATTTTGTTTGAATATAATTATGTTTGACTACTTTTTTCAGCCCCACTAACTCTGTTAATTCCAATAATCGTCCTTCGATCTCCAATAGGCCTATCACATTCAATGTAACAAATACCCAATTGTTAATTGAAATGTTCACAGCGTCAGTGTTGCAATAGGAGGTAAGTGAATATGAAATAATAATAATTTAGTATTTAGCTAAAAAAAAAAACTTTTTGGCATCAGCTCGCAATCAAGTGGCCGCCATTTTTTGGCTTTGTTTTGTGGCCAGAAGGTATCATGTGGTCAGCAAAAAGTACCTTCCAGCAGCTAATCCTAATTTTTATGCCAAAACCTTTGCTTTTTCATTAACAACATTTTACATTTGTCCTCATGAGGCTTAGTTTGACCCCGTTTCAAACCTACTGCTTCATATAAATGTTGACAGTTTCGGTGATCAAACCCGGGACGTCTGGATCTGCAGTCAGTAAATCTGACCATTAGACCATATGGGTGTTTTAGCATTTGACTAATGGCATATGAAAGTTATTAAATAAACAACATCAAATAGCCAAAGCTATTATTTATGCAGTTTGGTGAGGATTACTCCATCTAGATATCATATTCTGAAAATTGAAAAATGACACCTGGTCCCGGGTTTGATTCCCTTGTCCAGGTGCCATTTTTAAATTTTCATAATATGATAAATAAACAATATGTTACTCAAGCTATTAAACGTATTAGAGGACCCACTTTTGGGGGTTTCTACTATTTCATAAGGGTGCAGGGGGGGTTGAACTCCCCCCTCACTTTTTGACGCCCATGGTCTTACAGGTAGATTATGTCTCTCTTGCACCAACTGCTAAGTAGGCCTACCTTGGGACCATCAATAAAATTGTATCGCAACAGTTAAATATAAAAGAGGTGTTAGGCTAGTATCTGGTAAGATTTTTTGATTAGCACCGCCCGACGCTCACATTATGAAGGAGAGGGGAAGGGGCCATGTTGTTTTATATGGCCCTGTCTTTCGTGCGTTCTTTTATTCCATACAGAACGTCAAGGCCACCACACGCAATATAATAAGATTAGTTTGTATGCGAGCCGAAAGTTTCAACTTTATTGTTCATACCTTTTTGTTTTAATGCACATGTATTTCGAAATTTTAAGGTGTGATGGAAAGAGAGTTAAGAGTTAGTAGGCCTATTTTTATAGGTTTTATAAAAAAAAGTTGCTCAAAATAAAAAATATGTTGCATCAGTGGATTCGTTAGTTTAATTTTTTACACATATTAATATAAGCAGCTAACCTGATTCGGTGGCCGCAAGTTCTAACGCGCTATTCTCACAGTAGACTAGACTGCCGATGAAGGGGAGATGAAGGTTTGAATCTCGGTTGGGTGTACTGTGTTTTTCCTAAATGTTTTTCTCGCTCTCTCCACGAAAATGTGGGTACACTTTATATAAATATAACCTTACTAATACAAAAAATCATCAGCGTAGTTAGACTATAAATGTAAACCCGAACGCGTGTTAAAACGTGGTGCTAAAAAATCTAAATGTCTATAATATACATCATGGGTATCACGTATTTGATCAAGACTTTTTATCTTCATTTAAAACGTTTCTGGTCAAATACTACTAGGATATTGACAGATATTAAGGAAATGTTGACATTACTACACGTAGAGAATTAAATTAAATGTATCTACCGACACAATTTTATTGCTCTCGCTCTACACCTGTAATACAAGGATTTTCAACCCTTTTAAAGTTTGAAGACCAAAGTTTCTCTCTTGTTGGCTCGCGGGCTGTAGTACAGTATCGACAATTTTCGGATCGAATACTTACACTAAGGATTAGCATTTCTAGAAAACATTGTTTTCGGTTATTTTTTTCCTATTTTTGATTGTTCAGTACAGTAGATAGCTCAATTTGTTATTTACCTGCTCAGAGTACATTTGTTCTAAAACACAATACTTCTCTTCATGCAAAAAGCAAAAATCGTTTATAAAATAGCGTAAAAAAGTAGATAAAATACATATTTATATTATCAGTTGATCATGTAAATATTTATTTGTACCTATCATTTTTTGTCTATTGAAATAATTATTTTTCATAAGCCAGCGGGCCGCAAAAAATGTGTTGTTGGGTTGAATACACCTGCTGTATAATATTTCCCTTCGTAAATGGTTTTATATATTATATTTTATTTTTATATGTGTGTATTTTGTTGACAGAATTATTAATATAATTAGTCGTAGTATTTATCAGTATAACGAAGAGCTAATGTTTCCTTTTTTAAAAGTTTTAAATCATAGCCTTTGTGTTTCTGCCCATAACCAATTTTAACTGGATT
Source organism: Timema californicum (assembly GCA_902141385.1). Lineage (NCBI taxonomy): Eukaryota > Metazoa > Arthropoda > Insecta > Phasmatodea > Timematidae > Timema > Timema californicum. The sequence continues at coordinate 31,219 of CABFOW010005935.1, forward strand.
TACTTAGTGTGAATTTATTTTGCTAGACTTTGCTAATTAAAGTGTGAAAAATCCTTATTAGACACTGTTTCCTGTACACGCGACTGAAAAAGATTGTCACGCACACTAGTTTTAAGACACTAATGTTCGCTCTATCTCAGAAAAATTCGTATTATAATCCCTTTGTGTCAAATTATTAATCAAGTACATTTTAAACTTGATCTTAAACCTCCAGCTTGATGAAACATTCCATAGCGTCAGTCCGCAATCAAGCAATACCATCCGAGCAGCCACCATCTGTTGGTGATGACTGTGCCAACTTCTGTGGTAGGGGTGTTAGGTTGTCAGAAAAACGAACCTTTTGGCCATTAATCTCGGTTTTATAGACCAGAGCCCCCACTTCTTTGTTCCGATAGCTCTTTATTAATTATCTTCATGAGGCTTAGTAGACCCACTGCTTCTACGAAAATCTATAAGTGCCGGAGATCAAACACGGGCCCTCTGATCTATAATCAGGAAACCTTACCGCTAGACCACAGAGGTGATCGTAGAACGATGATAGGATAAGTTAAATTACAGATAGGTCTGAGACAGTTCTGTTTAAGCCTCATGTTAAAGGAAGAGGTAATAAATCTCCTGTCAGTCAGCCTTCATATCCCCTCTCTTTAAAAAATAAATATACTAGAACCTTTTTAATTCGAAGTTCAAAGGATACCTAAAATAGTTCGAAGTATCCAAAATTCAAGTTAACCATTTTAATGTGTATCGAAGCTGCTGGTAAACAATAAATCAATAACCTAAAAATAAGCTACATATAAAAACACTATATATGCTATATAAAACCAACATACACAATATATAAGCNCGAAGTATCCAAAATTCAAGTTAACCATTTTTTTGTGTATCGAAGCTGCTGGTAAACAATAGATCAATAACCTAAAAATAAGCTACATATAAAAACACTATATATGCTATATAAAACCAACATACACAATATATAAGTACATTAAAAAAATGACCAATTTAAACATAAACTATAAAAACTTGGAAACATTAAGATAAAAAAATGGCAGATCTAAATTATTTTTTGTACTTAAATTACATTACGTTGAAAAGACTAATGATCTTAGTTTGTTGTAGTTTGTTTATCTTGACGTGATAAACAAACTATTCTAGTTTATTGATTGTATTAATTAGTTGTGTCTTAGGCCTGGTTTGTATTCAGTGATTTTTTATTTTATTATACGTTAATAAACCCGCTTCGGTGGCCACGTGTTCTAACGTACTACTCACGTGTTGAAACTGCCGAGGATGATATCGGAGTTCGATCCTGGTCGGGTGAACTGAGAGTGATTTCTCCTAATTCGTTTACATCTTTCCCTTCTTGCTAAAGCAGGTGCATTTACTCTAAATTAAGTATTCTTAATTAGTTTATTTAGTAGATAGGCTTGTAACCCGAACAGGTAATAAGGCGTGGTGTTAAACGGAAATTAAAAAATAACTCTAGAGTTATTTGACTTAATTGAAACATGAGGTGAATTAGTAAAAATAGTTAAGTTAGGTTTGAAATTAGGAAAAGCTCGAAAACTTAACAATTGGCTTAGAATTATCCAGATATTTCCTTATAAAACTCGAATTAGAGGGGTTGTTTTACCATTGATTTGAATAATAACTCAATGGGGAGTAGTTGTGGGTTAAAATTATTCAAATTTAGGAATTAACCAATGTTAAATTGATCAGATCCGAGTTTAATTAAAATTCTTAAAATAAAAATTAATAATCACGAAAACAGATTAAATATTGGAGCTCTGAATTTAAAACCATGTATTGAAGTCGTTTTAAATAGTTATATTTACTATGCGAACAATGAGATGCTTGGGATTTTAAAAATACTTTGGTTGCTTAACGTGAATTTACTAAATAAATATTACATGTAAGCACATGAATTACAAACTAAATTGTCACACAATAGTACAAACAGATCAAGTGCCATTTTTTTTTCATTTATTTGAGGTTTTTAACGTAAACTTTATAGCCCGACTGATAAAACACTACTTATAAACTAACTTAAATCTAAATACAGACACAGCATCCAGCCCCACGGCCGTTGATTTGTCACCCTGAAAGGGGAAAATCTGATTTCACCCATGATACATTTTTTGACCATGAAATTAATCAAACCCAGGACCTTTTAACTCGGTAAACAGACGTTCTACCGACTGAGTTAGGGTGTCGGATATATGCCAGTTATTTTCACCGAATAGGACTATTTCAATCATCCCCCACAAACACGCAGAGAAATACGATCACCCCATTCATGTGGTTTGCATGAAATAGTAACATTTTCTCCCCTACCAATCATTTTAAAATTTCATATTAACTTATTTAATAACAATGAGTTTTCAGCCAGGGAGCTAGTCCTGATTTGCTGCCCATCCACTATGTGATGGACATGCACTCATCCCTTCAACCGGTTAGGGCTACCCGCGTCATCTGGGAGAAAACACAGGTCCTAGAGAAGTTCTGAAAGTGCATTAGTTTCTCATAGCTATTTTATGCACTGGATTTCTAGGAGCGAGCGAGAAATAGCCTACAGATTTTGCAAGAAAAAGGTATTTTCACATACTTTCCAGGGTTCTTTAACATGCTATAATATTACAACTTGTGAATGTGTGGAATGGTATTCCTCCACCGTGGTTCGGATCCCACGTTAAACTGTAGGTCCTCCATTTAATCTGAAAATCAACCTACCATTACACATTAGCGTAAGTGCGTACAACCTGAACGGGTAGTAAGACGTGGTGCTAATAATATTAATAATAATAATAGCATGCTATTAACGGTATGGGACTGACAGCTTTACGTAACCTACGAAAGAAGTTGTACTATGAATTTCCATCACTCAGCAAAAATCATTTGACCTCGGCCAGGTTTGAACAAATGAACATTGGATCCTGAATTGAGCACTCTACCCCAAGACCACCGAGGTTTGGACCAATAAAAGCTCCTTGAGGTATTTTCTTAGCGCCGCGTCTTACTATCCGTTTGGGCTATATGCTTATGCAATAATTACGCTAGGGGTTTTAGGGACTAGGAAGGCTATATTTAGAGGAATTGTACGCACATTTGCGTGGAAGGATAGTGTAAAACCAATTTGGAAAAACTCAGTACACACAACCAAGATTCGAACCACAATCTCCTCGTAATTGACAATTTCGTCTCCTGTGATAGTATCGCGTTACACTAAGTGGCCACCAAAGCAGGTTTTTATTATTTATTTATTTTCATTTTACACTAGGATGACTAACAAATTAATGTATATGTTATAAGGATTAACTTGTAGATAGAATGAAAAAACCCACAGTGAAAATGTCACGTGTGAAAAAGTATCAGTGCATTCGATCGGGATTCAACCCCCGCACCATTTCTCCGTTTCCCCACCCACTCCAACACCGAAACCACTCCATTAACAGCGATGAAGTGCAATGCGAGTCTTGTGTCTTATACCACTTGGTCAACACTACGGGTATTCCTTGTTCTACCGTTAGCCTCATTGACCACTCAGTCCCCACATAGAGAAAGATACTGAGGAATCTTCTTAACACAAGCATCCGCGGGGACGCGGAGCAAACGCCAAGCTCCCCTTTACTCTGGCATGCGGATGATGGGGAGGTATGGGGAGGTAGGGGCTCAAAACCTGGCTGAGTAAGCTAAGGATGGATATTTCTTCTGTGGTTTTCCACTCTTTCTTTCGTTACGAAAATGCGAATTATTTTTTTGGCGTTTCAGTACCCTTCAGTATGCGTACATTAATTACGCTAGTGGATAGAGATAAGGAAGGTAGAGTTTTATAGGAAATTTATCTACATTTGATATCGCTGAAATTTTTAGTTAATCTCTTACTAAAGCTACAATTACACTAAAATAAATGGCATGGAACTCCGCACGGACTTTCTCACTCCATTGTTTAAAAATGGCGATATTTACTCAAAACTCATAATATATGTGAGACCAAATAATATACACTAGTAAACACGAGAAAAAATTGCGTTAAATATTTTTTGACTCCCGGATTTAAATCTTATGATTTTCTTTTAAATAATTAAAATCCTAACTAATCTAGTTGGAGAAAAAAGAAGATTGAAATTAGTTTCACGGGGATCAATACCTTGTATTAAAATTTCTACTTCTGGTTAAAATTTTCGACATTTTATTTGTGGTTGCACATCTTAAGGTTATAGCATTTTTATTTAATTCTTCATTTATAGATTTAAACCAATAAAAAAGGTAAGTATTGAATATTGAGACTTAAATATTAGAGATAAATCATTGATGTACAACTATTTCCACTAAGAGATAAAAGAAAAAGAATATAAGCTTTTTGAGACACTTACTTATCTACTTATTCTATGGAACTAGAGAATTATTGCGCTAAAACCTAAGTAGTATCTACAACTAAAACTCATAAAATTGTATCAATGTATTTGCCAATATCTCCGAAACTATTGGTTTTATAAATATATATTTCAAATAAAATTTATTTTTAATTTTTAATAGTACTACAATTTTCAATGGAAAGTTATTTTTATCTCAAATAGTTGCGGTGATTTGAAAAGTTCCGCTCCTGTAAAGTACCCTAAAAGTAATTTTCATAAGAAGATGAAAATAGCCATTATATTTATAATCTTAATCAACGCCTAGATACGAATTATAATCAAAATCGTTGGTGCAGATTTTAAGGAAATCTATTCTTATTTATTAAATTACTCTTAATTCAAGGGTTAAACAGACACAAAAGACAGACGTCATTGCAAAAACAACTTTTGAGTGTTCTAGGGGTCATGAAACGTTGACATCCATCAACATTTGGGGTTGGATTTTTTTACGGTCGCAATACTTTACTTTTAATGTTCGAAAAGTTAATACATATGCATTTAGCTTGAAACTTAGTGGTTCTATGAAAACATGCTTCAAATAATATATTTGTATTATAAATATATTTACATATTGTCATCGATAAGAAATTTCATATCTCAAAGAGTTTCGGAGATGATATGAAAAATGAGATTTTACGCTTCAAACCATAACCCTTAAAGTAATTATGCCTAAAAAATAAGAGTAGCCATTTTGTTTTTAACATTAATCAATGATAAGAAATTAATTTTAATCACAATCGTTATAGCCAATTTTGAGAAAATTGATTTTTTTTCTCTTTTCTCCCTTCAGTAAACTACTCTTAATTTTAGGATTATATATCCAATTCAAAAAATTCTTGGGGCAATCCTGTGTAAACCCTAGCTACCGAGTTTTATCCCGATCAGTAAAATACTTTAGGCTCTAGTCCGTGGTACAGATAGATAGACAGACAGACGGAAATTCAAAAATATTTTTTTCTGACTAGGGAGGTCATCAAACGTCAAAATTCATCAAAATCTCGAGTTCAAAATTTTTTGACGATCACAATAATTTCTCTAATTGTAAGATAGCGAGAAAGTAATAAATGGTACGGTGCACCACACAGATTTTATTTTTGTTTTATCTTAAGATAAAAACGTTTATTCAAAACTCGTGATATTTTTTAATCGAAATAATATATATTGTCTCAGAAACACTCCAACAAAGAGCATAAATAAAATAAAACTGTTACAGAAACATCGAGAAGAAAGTAATATCTGTGTCCACCAAAAAGAATAAAAATCAATTTCTTTTATTAACTAGCTGCATAAAGTATATATATATTTATAACAAGGAAAATAGTGATTTTATAACATTTGTTTTAGATAAAAGATTTGTATTTGTAATAGTACCTCAACTTTACAATGATAAGTTATTTCGTATCTCAAATAGTTGCGGAGATATGATCAATTTAAAAATTTCTTCTCGTGTAAAGTGCCCT
>CABFOW010005936.1:25833-37084 GCA_902141385.1 Timema californicum
TTAGGAAAAAATACCTTTTCAGTACACTCACCCGTATTCAAACCCCGACGCCCCCGTCCCCGGTAAACCAGTTTTAACGAGCTTGACGATGTGCTCATTAAGGTGCGGCAGAAGGGCGCACGAGTAATTTTACAGTTTTAATAGCATTACATTTTTTTGACCAAAATAAATCGAATATTTATCCAGTAGCAATGTAGAGTTTAGTTTTCTGCTTATGTTAATATCAAAAGATCTTGAATATATGTAAAGGGTGTCCTGGAATGTTGTCAAAACATTTTAAATAAAGAGAAAATGTTTTGACAACATTCCAGGACACACTTGACAGATATTCAGGATCTGTTGATATTAATATGTGCAGAAAACTAAACTTTATGTTGCTACTGGAGAAATATTTGATTAATTTTTGCCAACAAATTTATATTCTATAAAAACTGTAAAATAATTTGGCTCCCTTCGGCCACACCTTAACCGGGGTAGTAATAATGTAAATGCTGCCAATAGTAACAATATTATATTAGCTTGTGTTTAGGTTTTAAGAAAACATTATATTACTCGCCTCGGTGGCGTAGTTGGCTAACGCGCTAGTTTCGTGTTGAGCTCTACTGCTGAGGACGGGGAGATCAAGGTTCGAATCTCGGTCGGGTGAACTGGGGGGGCGGTTTCCTAAATGGTTGTTCTCCTCTCCCTCCACGCGAATGCGGGTTCACTTCCTCTAATTCAACCTTCACAATTCCTAATCCATTAGAGTAATTAGTACTTAAAGCGTATAACCCGAATGGGTAGTAAGACGCGGTGCTAAATATTATTATTATTTTGTTTACGAATTATCAGTGGCTTCAGGAGGTCCTCGAAACGGAAAATTTGGGGAACTGCTGTTCTAGGAGAGAGCAATTATTGTGATAGACCTATTGCCGACGTCTATAGGATACATAAAGACTGATTTGTGATCAGTAAAGTGATGAGATCTCGTTAAGTATAAAGTTGGATTAAAAAAAATAAAAAATCAGTAAATAAAACAAATTTTTCGTCAAAATATGATAAAAAATAATTTACTCAAACTTGTATTGATATAAAAATTACTGCTAAATTTCAAATTCTTAAATTTTAAATATTTGCCTTCGGTCAAGTTTTGTAGATATAACTTCTTCCTTAACCAATTACCTTTAGCGGAAGGATTTTTTTTTACTATAGACTTGATTTCTTGTAGAAATATCAAGAAGAAATTTATAATAGTGCAGTTGGTAGTATTTTTATTTGCAATTTTATGCAGAAAACAATATCATCTGATATTAAGTTTTTTTTATTATTTAGCACCGCGTCTTACTACCCGTTCGGGTTATACGCTTAAGCACTAATGGATTAGGAATCGGGAAGGTTTAATTTTTAGAGGAAGTTAACCCGCATTTGCGTGGAGGGAGAATCGAAAACTATTTGGGGGGAAAACCCACCCCAAGTTCACCCGACCGAGATTCGAACCTCGATCTCCCCGTCCTCGGCGGTATAACTCAACACGAAACTGGCGCGTTAGATAACTACGCCACCGAGGCGGGTTGCTATTAAGTAAAAATGTGAATAGTTTGTATATCGTTAACTTTCATTAAAATCGACCAAAATTGACCATTATTTGCATGAAAAGGCCAATTACTCAAATTTCACGAAAATATTCAATTTTGTTTTATTTTACGCGTTCATAAATACTTCAATCACATCTAAAAATATTTTGATATTAAGTTTAATGTACTAAATGAAAGTTCACAAAAAAAAGTCTGGCGATATTTCGGTGTCCCTACTTAATACCTCATGTTTCCCGTCCATCCGCGACGCCTCAAGGCGTCTCTTTATTGTAGACGAGAGATTCGCGCGCGTCTCCAAGGCGACGTCTATTTCGGTTATAACATTCTGTCGTCTTCTGATCGTGTAGGAATGTCGTATTAAATATTGTTACACTTATTTCATGTGGAAGTTCGTTCTTTCCAGTCGAACCGATGACAAAAGACGCCCCCCACCCTCGACTAGAGACGCCCGTGCGTCTCGGCGCTCTTTTCTCTCAGCTATAGAGTGTTTCCATGGGACTTTGAGAATTTGCAACATATTGCTTTTCTGTCAGACCTTGAGCGGAATGTTCTACTAAAATCGTGGAACTTCTTTATTTGAGAAGCGTGTTAAGTTGCATATGTTTCTTTAGAATGTTTCACCCACCTCGGTGGCGTAGTTGGCTAACGCGCTTGTCGTGTTGAGCTCTACTACTGAGGACGGAGAGATCGAGGCCCGAATCCCGGTCGGGTGAACTGGGGGTGATTTTTCCTAAATGGTTTTCCACTCTCCCTCCACGCAAATGCGGGTTCACTTCCTATAATTCAACCTTCCCAATTCCTAATCCATTAGCGTAATTAGTACTTAAAGCGTATAACCCGAACGGGTAGTAAGACGCGGTGGATAAATATTATTTTTTAGAGTGTTACCGGGCGTCCGCCTCTATCCTACCGGGACATAGGCCTATTTACATAAATAAGCACTCACTAAAGATTTTAATTTAAAATAAAACAAGGTTAACCCTGAAATAACATTGAAGACCAAACCAAAAAACAGCTAGTACTGTTATCTTTCTACCTGAAACACAAAAAAACTTTTGTTCAAAATAATTTTGTCTAAAATGCTTTGCTTTCTGGATATACTGGTATCTCAAATTAAACGCCTCACCCTGTATATTATACATACAATTGTTAACATGTTCTAAATAACTCAATGGTTAAAATGTTTACCAAACAACTTAATCAATACTTTTTTGTAATCGTTCTCTTCCATTTTGTCTAGTCTCACAAATAAAATATATTCAATAATATTATTATTAATTTATTATATTAAGTTTTGACTAAGAGCATACTATTTGTTACTCAGAAAACAAGTGGTTTTTTTTATAAACCTTTTCCCCCTTAAATTTGATACTCTCCTTATTTGACATTATTTAGAATGTTTTCTAAAATGTTAGGTAGGTAATCTCACTTCAAATTTAAGGTTGGAGTGAAGGAAACGTGCGAAAAGGCCAGTTTTTATAGCAAAACATTTTTTTGGCCTAAAGAGATAAAATATTGCTCCGGTACAAACAAAGAGTTTAATTTTCTTCACGTGGTGATATCAACAGTTGCTGAATATTCGACATTATCATAGCGGTATTAGATGAGAGACTTTTCAAATGAAGAGAAAAAGTTGTCAATAAATTCCAGGACATCCTTTATAGATATTAAACAACTGTTGTTATTATTATTATTATTATTATTATTATTATTAGCACCACGTCTTACTACCCGTTCGGGTCATACGCTCGCTAATGTGTGATGGTAGGGTGATTGTGAGATGAAATGGAGGACTTACAGTTTAACGTGGGATCCAAACCACGGTGGTAGGCCTGGCATTCCTCACATTCACAAGTTATGTTGAGGTCACCGTGGGAAGAAAATTAAACTCTTTGCTTCTGCTGGAGAAATATTTGATTTATTTAGATAAGCAAAATGTTTCGCCATAAAAACTTTTAAGACACACCGTCCTTTCCTCGCGTTCCTTCTAGTCCCACCTTAAGAATGTAAGAGTCACGAGTGTGGGGCATCCATGACTACCCCCCACGAACGAGATGAAAAGTGCCGCCCGTGTGTGGTTGGACACCACTCGTCAGGTGACCCGCGAGTCGACCGGTTCGTTCATCTCTGTCAAGAACGGGAACAGGATTCTTCTCTGTCCAGTTTGGTCTCGGCACACAGCTTACAGCGTGATCCTCTCGACTATTTTCATTATAAGCATGTAAGCAGGCCAACAATTGCACCTACTCAGACTCTCCCCTTTACTTGAGAGCCCGTCTCACCCCTCGTAGAGTAGTTAACTTAGGTCAATAATATATCTTGAACCAGACGTCTTAAGAGCCCGTCTCACCCCTCGGAGAATAGCTAGCTTAAGGTCAATAATAAAGCTCTAACCAGACGTCTTAAGAGCCCGTCTCACCCCTCGGAGAATAGCTAGCTTAGGTCAATAATACAGCTAGAACCAAACGTCTTAAGACCCCTCGGAGAATAGCTAACTTAGGTCAATAATACAGCTCTAACCAGACGTCTTAAGAGCCCGTCTCACACAATGGGAGCCCCATACACACCATCCAAACAGTCGGAACAACCAGGTAGAAAGCGGATCTTCATACCTCCCAATAAGACATTCCAACTATCAGGTCTGGTCTTGATCGCGATAAACTAAAATGTGTGTTACAAATAAACTTTGTCTCCAGCTAACGCTTGTAATAGTACGAACCAGAGTGACCCACCCCGCTACCCACAACAAGGGTAAGGTTGGGTAGTCGAATTACTTTCTCCATCCAACCGCCCGACAAAGGGTTCCGAAAGTTTTCGTCGGACAACAGGCCTATATGCTATACAACCCGAAAGGTTGTTACAACCGTTGGATGATTGTGTTGGATGGTGTGTAGGTGATTTAAACTAACTCACCTCTGACCTGATCTGGTCAACCCCAGCATCCCTCAGTCACAAGACACAATATGACCACGTGTCACGGACTCACCTCATGACCTGATCTGGTCAACCCCAGCATCCCTCTGTCACAAGACACAATATGACCACGTGTCACAGACTCACCTCTGACCTGATCTGGTCCACCCCAGCATCCCTCAGTCACAAGAAACAATATGACCACGTGTCACAGACTCACCTCTGACCTGATCTGGTCAACCCCAGCATCCCTCAGTCACAAGACACAATATGACCACGTGTCACGGACTCACCTACTGACCTGATCTGGTGAACCCCAGCATCCCTCAGTCACAAGACTTCATCCGAGCAATAGAACACGATATGACCACGTGTCACAGACTCACCTCTGACCTGATCTGGTCAACCCCAGCATCCCTCAGTCACAAGACTTCATCTCATCCAACAATGACGGCACGCAGCCTCTCTCCTGCAACTCTGACCTCGTGTTACGTGACCTCGCGCGAAGCTAGTACACAGAATACTGGTCCTTCCGGTCCTCGCACGCCTCTGCTCGACGGTTTTCCGTGTCCGACAACAAATTAGTCGGGAGTAACAACAGTTGGCAGACCTTGTTATTCGACCCCTTCCCGTCGTCAGAGCGAGTTGAGGGGGGGACCACTTCTTGTTTTGGTCAATAGTCACTCCCTGACAACATCAAACTAGTATTTCCTTTCAGACAAATCTGAATACAGATTTATAAACTGACATAAATGGTTAAAGAAGAAACTCTGAATACGGCGATGGGGCGGAGAGGGAGAACTGGGAGGGGGGGATTTCTTTGGACAAATGTTTGTGTGATGTATTGTGGTGTTAATAGACACACGTATGTATTGAGTTTTTAGTATGCCTAGCGCTGAAATGCTGAATTACACACTACGCATAATATGGCACACTAAGATAGGCTATAAGTACATAGGGAGTAGGCTATTCCTTAGAACAGATGGCGTGTCACCCACTTCAGTGATCAAATCGTCTAAGGCATCTGTTTTCAACCTGGGGTAAGCCTAGTTGAGTACATATAAGGACGCCGTGGCTTACTAACCTTTATGGCTGTACGGTTATGTATGCTAATGGTTTTAGGGATTAGGAAGGCTATATTTAGAGGAATTGTACCCAAATTTGCATGGAGGAAGAGTGAAAAACCATTTTAGAAAAACTAACCTCAGTACATCCGACCAAGATTCGAACCGCGATCTCCCCGTCATCAGCAGTCTAGTCTATTTGCGAGAGTAGCGCGTTAGACCACGTGGCCACCGAAGCGAATAAGGTTCAGGCATTGAAGCGCTGAGCTAGGGCTAATTTTAGTGACACCCAGGTGAGAGTTGTATGGGGCAGATCCTGTGTGTCATTGGTCAAATGGGTACAGATTGGGTGAGAAAATAACACAGGTGAATACAATCTTAACAAGAACTACTTACATTTGGCAACACTCCACGACACTGCATATTAAAAAAAAGGTGACCTGGCGGTCTAGGGGTAAGGTGTCAGACTTCTGTACTGGCAGCCGGGGTTCAATCCTCGGTCCCGGCACAGATTTATCTGATTACCAAACCCTTCCTTCACCTCTGACAAGACGTGTATTAATCACATCTTGTGAATGTGGGGAATGCCAGACCTCCACCGTGGTTCGGATTCCACGTTAAACTGTAGGTCCTTCATTTCATCTCGCAATCAACCTACCATTACACATTAGCGTAAGTGCGTACAACCCGAACGGGTAGTAAGACGCGGTGCTAATAATAATAATAATATTATTATTATTATTATTTAAAAAATAATCCTTAAGTGTATGTCATATTTGACCTTGAGAGATGAAGTATCGAGTTCAGTAGCCCCTGTATGTAGACTTTTAGCCGCTCAGTGGTGACAGAACTTACCCAGGGTACACCTTGGGGACTGTCTACACGTCATGGCCGCAGTGAGATGACGTCACGATAGTGATTATGAAGGTGTGAAGCCGATAACGATCTTGAACCTAGCTTGAGCCTAATTAACCAGACCATAGTGGTCATAGGTACAGACAGTTCTTCTTTCGGAAAATAAAATACTTACGATACAAGCATGCATCGAACCCGAGGCCTCTATATTATTATCCAGGAGGTCTGGTCTGACCACTGGAGCAAGAAGCAGGTATAGTGTTCACAGCTAATTGAAAACACCTTTTCTTGGAGCATTAGGACGGTAACCTCATCTTATCAGTTTTAATATGGTTGTAATTTCCTCTTCCGCTTATCTCCGGTTCAAAACAATAATCATTGTGAAGTGAGATGTTTGGAAGGGGCGTAAAAGGGGAGTGGGGGGCGAAGGTCGAAATTCATTACTTAACAGAACACCCAAAATTGTTCTCTCCTCGCTCTGCCATGCGATGGAAAGCGAAATGGCCATTTCTCATTTTCAGTAAGACCTAACCCCTCTCACCCTTACTTCCAGACCCTTCAACCCCCTCCCCCTCCCTCCTGTAAAATCCATACAGTAAAGACAAAAGCTTTTCACAAACAGCGGGAAAATTAAGCTTCAGCGCGAAAACAACTCAAGAGGTTTCCCTCTCCCGGGAAAGAACGGATTCACAGGATTGTCGTCGTTAGCTGAGATTCAGGCGGGTCTTAACTGAGGATTGGTACGTATCTTTAGCGCCACGTCTTACTACCCGTTCCGTTTATCCGTTTTATTGGTTCTTCAATCATTTATAATAGGCCTATTAAAAGAAAAGTATTGATGCTTCAATCATTTTATAGTATTGAAAGAAAAGTATTGATACTTCAATCATTTTATAGTATTGAAAGAAAAGTATTGATAATTCAATCATTTTATAGTATTGAAAGAAAAGTATTGATACTTCAAATATTTTATAGTATTGAAAGAAAAGTATTGATACTTCAATCGTTTTATAGTATTGAAAGAAAATTATTGATACTTCAATCATTTTATAGTATTGAAAGAAAAGTATTGAAACTTCAATCATTTTATAGTATTGAAAGAAAAGTATTGATACTTCAATTATTTTATAGTATTGAAAGAAAAGTATTGATACTTCAATCGTTTTATAGTATTGAAAGGAAAGTATTGATACTTCAATCATGTTATAGTATTGGAAGAAAAGTATTGATACTTCAATTATTTATAGTATCGAAAGAAAAGTATTGATACTTCAATCATTTTATAGTATTGAAAGAAAAGTATTGATACTTCAATCGTTTTATAGTATTGAAAGAAAGGTATTGATACTTAAAACATTTTATAGTATTGAAACTTCAATTATTTATAGTATTGAAAGAAAAGAATTGATACGTCAATCATTTTATAGTATTGAAAGAAAAGTATTGATAATTCAATCATTTTATAGTATTGAAAGAAAAGTATTTATACTTCAATCATTTTATAGTATTGAAAGAAAAGTATTTATACTTCAATTATTTATAGTATTGAAAGAAAAGTATTTATACTTCAATTATTTATAGTATTGAAAGAAAAGTATTGATACTTCAATTATTTATAGTATTGAAAGAAAAGTATTGATACTTCAATCATTTTATAGTATTGAAAGAAAAGTATTGAAAATTCAATCATTTTATAGTATTGAAAGAAAAGTATTTATACTTCAATTATTTATAGTATTGAAAGAAAAGTATTTATATGTCAATCATTTATAGTATTGAAAGAAAAGTATTGATACTTCAATTATTTATAGTATTGAAAGAAAAGTATTGATACTTCAAACATTTTATAGTATTAAAAGAAAGGTATTGGTACTTCAATCATATATAGTATTGAAAGAAAAGTATTGATACTCCAATCGTTTTATAGTATTGAAAGAAAAGTATTTATACTTCAATTATTTATAGTATTGAAAGAAAAGTATTGATACTTTAATTATTTATAGTATTGAAAGAAAAGTATTGATAATTACAATCATTTATAGTATTGAAAGAAAAGTTTCGTTAATTTAATTATATATATTATCGAAAGAAAATAATGAATGACTTAATTTATTTCTAATATCGAAAGAAAATTATCGGCACCCTCTCGTATTTCGAGAAAAATATATCCGAATATTATGTTTTTAGATGTTTTTAAGTGCAAAAATAGTATTTGTTTCGCTCAATCTTTAGAATTATTGAACTTATAACCTCTGAATTACATCCCTAATCACCTCATTGTGTCAACGGGCCTATAAAACCTAGCCTATACGTCACATCAATTTTTTTCAAAATTATGTATTAAATCACTTTAAAAAATGATGTAATTACACTATTTTGATTAAGAGTTTATTTGCGTTTCTCTCTCAGAACTTAGTTAAGAAGCAGGAACTATCAATAAAACTGTCGAGCGTGGGCTTAAGTTTGGGACGAGGGAACGCTAAAAAAAAAGTGCAAGTGTCTTTGCAATTTTTATAGTAAAACCTTTTTTTGATCAAAAGGAATAAAATATTTCTCCAGTAGTAATGAAGGGTTTAATTTTCTTCACATGGTGATATCAACAGTCGTTGAATATCTGTCGAGATTGTCCTTGAATTCATTCCTTCATTCAAAAAGTGTGTAATCTAATGTCGCTATGCTCTTGACAGATATTCAACAGCTGAACCCGTCTCACTAACGAGTACCCGGGGAATTATGATTATCACCGCGTCTTACTACCCGTTCGGGTTATACGCACTTACGCTAATGTGTAATGGTAGGGTGATTGTGAGATGAAATGGAGGGCCTATAGTTTAACGTGGAATCCGAACCACGGTGGAGGCCTGGCATTCCCCACATTCACAAGATGTCTTGTCAGAGGTGAAGGAAGGGTNCACATTCACAAGATGTATTGTCAGAGGTGAAGGAAGGGTTTGGTAATCAGATAAGTCTGTGCCGGGACCGAGGATTGAACCCTGGACCCCAGCATAGAAGTCCGACACCTTACCCCTAGACCACAAGGTCACCAACCCCTAAATCAGAAAAGGTGGTTTCCACAATGCCGTCTGTCTGTATCTCGGCCTATAACCGAAACCATTTTACCGATCAGGTTAAAACTTTGTCTCGATGGTTTTTATAAGATTCCCCAAAAGGAGTTTTTTGGAACTAGTAGTTATGCAACCCCAAAATTAAGGGTAGTTTACTGATCGGCAAAAAAAATAAAAAATAAATCGAGTTTCTCAAAATACGCTTTAGTGATTTATATAACATTTTCTAACCAGGCAATGCTTAGCATTACAAACAAAATAAAACCCCTCAACTTCCCAT
Source organism: Timema californicum (assembly GCA_902141385.1). Taxonomy (NCBI): domain Eukaryota; kingdom Metazoa; phylum Arthropoda; class Insecta; order Phasmatodea; family Timematidae; genus Timema; species Timema californicum. Next base: position 35,585 of record CABFOW010005936.1, read on the forward strand.
AAAAATGAATTTGAGAGTAATTTATATCAGAAGAGATTTCCAATTTTTATCATTTCTCCGCAACTATTTCAGATACGAAATAACATATCATCGTTAAGTCGTAGGTACATTAAATCTAAGAGTCTTTTATTTGAAATATATTTCTATAAAACCAATAGTTTCTGAGCTGTAAGCAAATATATATATATATATATATAGTAGAGGTTTTTGAAATGGTGAATCTGTTGTTATGCTCCTTGGTGGAGTGTTTCTGCAACAATGTAAATTATATTATTTCGTTTCACAAATCTTACTAGTTTTGATAAATCTCTTTGATTTTAAGATTTAAAAAAAGAGAAAGTCTTTGTGCAGTGAGCCATACAATTTAGTTTAAAACATGTTTTTTTTTCTAAGCACCGCCTCTTATTACGGGTTATACGCTTAAGTACTAATTACGCTGATGGATTAGGCATCTGTAATGTTGTATTTAGAGGAAGTGAACCAGCATTTTCGTGGAGGGAGAATAGAAAACAGTTTAGGAAAAACCACCCCCCAGTTCACCCAACCGAGATTCGAACCTCGATCTCCCCGTCCTCGGCAGTCCAGCTCAACACGAAACTAGCGCGTTAGCTAACTACGCCACCGAGGCGGGTTAGAATGTGCTAAAGCAGTTTTACTGTCCCAGTGTTTTCTTGAGTAGGATACAGAAAACTACACCGAGATGCGACGTCTGGTTCGAGCTGTTTAAGGTGCCATCCGTGGGGTGAGACGCGCTATTAAGGGAAGATGGACTGTACCGCGAGTTGAGGACCTTATTTTTGCAAATTCTTATATTCAAAATAACAAGACTTCTTTTATATGCCAAATAAATAAAGTATTGCTTCAGTAGAAACGTTTGGTTTAACTTTCTACACGTAGTCATCTTAACTGTTCTTGTAAAAATAAATAATGAAAACTCCATAGTGTGAGCCCACGACCGAGCCACCAGCACCACCGGTATCAATGATAGTGCCAACAGTGGTCGATAAAGGCTGTCATGTGGTCAGCACAACGAACGCACCAGCCGTTAATCTCAGTTTTCTATACCAGAGCTGCTAATTATTTAATCAAGTATCTCCTCATTTTTCCTCACCAGGATGGTCAGATTCCAGACACACTCCTCCACAGAAAAATTCTGGAAGCGCTGGAGGACGAACCTGAGACCTGTGGATCTGTAGCGAGGAGCCCTGACCAGTAGAACACCTAACAGTGTTTGAACATATATCAAAAAATATGATGAGATTTGACCAGAAACTTTTTTTAAATGTCGACACAAAGAGTCCTGTTTGAATTCCACGAGCCTCACGAAAGATATTCAAGAACTGTTGAAACCGCCAAATGCAGGAATTTAATTAAACGTTGTTGACCTGGTGGTCTAGGGTTAAGGTGTCAGACTTCTATGCTGGGGGTCCGGGGTTCAATCTTCGGTCCCGGCACAGATTTATCTGATTACCAAACCCTTCCTTCACCTCTGACAAGACA
>CABFOW010005937.1:0-13260 GCA_902141385.1 Timema californicum
TACACATTAGCGTAAGTGCGTATAACCCGAACGGGTAGTAAGACGTGGTGCTAATAATAATAATTTTTTAAGCGCCCAGCTATATGAAATACCTTTACGGGTTTCAATGACCCTTTTTGTAATACATTTGGCAAATAAAGTTTTCCAAGAATTGTTAATAGCCACCGACATTGAGTCCTTCCGACAAAACGTGAGCACACATCAAATTACTGGAAACAATACTGCCCAAACATGTTTGAGCTGCTATTGCAAAGGTTGTACCATACCCTGAGAGTTTTTTCACATACAGGTGATTGTTGAGAATGTTTCCCAGGAGAAGCCAAAGTCGTCCGTAAAAATCATTGACAGGGATTAAGTATTTGCACATTGCATCTAAAGCTACTGGTGGATTGGACTAGAGAGGAATGATGGACTTGCTGTGAGTGATTTGAAGGCAGCATTTATTCATGAAGAACCCCTCAGGTTGTCTTACAAGAGATACTGTACTGCAGGGGTCACCAACCCTATGCCCGCGAGCGCAATGCCACAATGGTGTCCGCCGATCCTTTTGCGTATGCCCACCACTTTTTTTACCAAAGATGAAAATTCTTGACTAATAATTTTAATCTGCCAATTTTCTGACAAAGATCAAGTTTGTGCTTATCTCCAAGGTATGTTGTTCTCAAGAAGTTGGTGATTGGAAGCCCTCCCTCTTTCCAATACCTCCCTGTCATTCCTCTTTAGGGAAAATTAGGGAAAATCAAAACCATTCAGCTTGAAACTACGGTGGTTCCGAGTAAAAGTACACTTTGTAAATGAGCCGGCAAAGAAAGAGGACTGACAGGGAGGGATTGGAAATCCCCAACTTCTTGAGAACAACATACCTGGAGATAAGCAAAAACTTGATTTTGGTGGGAAAATTGGCAGATTAAAATTATTAGTCAATAATTTAAAAAAGTGGTGGGCAGACGGAAAAGGATCGGTGGGCACTATTGCGCCCGCGGGGCATAGGGTTGGTGATACCTGTTCCCCAGTATTTAGTTTTAATCTATTATTCTGAAAATCTCTTCATTCAAATCTTTATACACTCACTTCACTTTCAACATCTTTGTATAGCAACATTTTTCTTAATGTTTAAAAAGGTAATATTTAAATAACTAGGCTAATATTTATTTCCAAATAATTAAATATTATCCAAATAATTATTTAATCTATTATTAAAAGTATATTTAAAAAAGAGTGATTAAAAGCACAATCCCTATTATGGTTTTATGATATTCGGGGTAGCTTTTTTATTCGAATAACTTTGATATTTAATTAAAATCTTCTGAACATATTTATATAAAATAAAGGTAAGAAGAGAAAGTGCTTTTATCCACACATATTTAGGGAGTATGGGGGGGGGGGGGGCGGGAGGGATCACCATTTGTTTTAAATTTACTTATATATTGTTTACTATTTTGTGTGGGTGCTTTGGCACCCTATTAATTGTTATTATTTACTTCACGCATAGAGGGTGGTTTATTTATATTTAAAAAAAATACAACTTTGGCGAACATTTTAAATCTTGCCTGAATTTCATCACACCCCTTTCACCAGTCCTGAGATAAAATATCTAGGATAGGTGTCCATGTTAGAAAATCAGCTCATAACATTTATTTAGATAAATTATTAGTTAGTCAGAAATCCATTATATAAGTGAATCATCAATAATGAAGAAGACTCGTTAAAAATTGATTCATACTTATTCACTATCAATAAATAATCTTGATTGTTAGTAATATAGAGAGATTATAGGTATGAACGCAACACAATTTATACTTTCACGTGAAATAATATAGATCATACTTTTATTTTCACCAACACAGTCATTTTGACAATTCCCTAAAAATAATGAATGACTTTTCTAATGCTAGAATTTCAAAAAGTAGCATAAAGCGTTTTAGTTATGCTTGGCACTAATGTAAGCTCTTAGCTATGTATAGACATATTCTAACACAATATTTTTAAATAAATAAAATAATAGTTTTTTATTGCAAACCAAATTTAAAATACAATAAAAATTATTTCGCCCAGTTTTGTTGAAATTATCACCCAGTAAATATATTGAGGTTAAAAATAAGATAATATTAATTATTAGTTAAAAAATTGGTCTAATATCCAAGATCGACCTTTAATAACTTTATGTAAATAAGAAAAATTGATTAACGGTCTGCACACAGGAGAGAATGGTAATGTCTCTAGTTTAATGAACATGACTTGATCTCACATAATTAATTAGAGCCTACTCATTAAATGTACTGTAGAAAAAATAATTAATTTTAAAAACCTTATGGCTCATTAGAAAAAAATATCGATCATTATGGAAACTACAATTTGTTCCAATCATATTCAAGGATATAATTTTTACGGTCTTCTTAAATTTCTATTTTTAAAGACACTAGTGGATAATTACAGTGATGGCTGTATATTATTGCACTAAAATATATTTTAAACTTTTTATCGGGACGAGATCTATATAATAAGCCTTCACTCGACTTTATAGCTAAAAGCTTACTTGTCAAAGGCTATCAACTTTGTAGAAAGATATTTAGTTTTAGATGTTTAATTTGAATCAAAATGTAGGCTATATCTTCTCCCTTGACGGCCTGACGAGGACTTTAAAATGACCCTTCTCTCTGCTATCTATCTATTCATGATACCTAACCACTCAAGTTAGAATTGAGGACCAAGGATATATATTTTATTTACAGGTATAAAACCATGCACAAATCAGGATTTCCATAAGGATGTAAACAGAGAAAAATTGAGAGCTCACTGAGAAAATATGGATTTTGTTGGAAACTACTATCTTTGGCAACACCCTGAATCCCTTAACCCTAAAATTAAGTGGTCATTTGTCAAAATTGGTTCAGTTATTTCCTGACAATTTCATTTACCACAAAATGGTTTATAAAACTATACAAGAGCCGGGGCAAATATTTAAAAACAAAGAATAGGAAGGATAAAAAACAACAATGTAATAACAAATCATATACTAGTATTATCGGTTTGTTTGATAACTATAAGCATAATTGTCATATATATATATATATACATATATACACTCATGCACACATCAGAGCTTCCATGGTATGTAAACAAATAATGATAAGCTGAGATTCTCTGAAAATAATATTTGTGTTTGAAACTACTTTTTTATTCCCAACATCCTGGTCCCATAACCTTTAAAATGAGAGGTCGTCTGTCAAAATCTATTTATCCATTTCTTCTAATTTACATTAAAGTTAACGGACCTACCAAATTATATATAAGATAAAATAATGACAAGACACATCGTAAAAGTGGCCAGATTTTTAGTTTTAGGAGGCAAATTTCTTGTGAGAGACACTTTTCATATACTCTATCTATTGGTAGGAGAGTAGGTGAGTGATTAAGTTACAGCTAGAAGAAGGTTCCTCCTTCACGGAAAAAAAAATATTGAAAGTAATTAATGTCAAACTTTTCGCTAATTATTAAATATGTATAGCATAGTATTAGTGAGAAAATAATAACTACTAACAAATCTGTTGGCATTAGTGACTTTCAGCCAATGATTGCAATAAAGTACCTTCTCCTTGCTTTCACCTACTTTCCTAACGTAGATGGGGTTTAGTCAGCAACCCGTTTGTTTCGATAGCGTCCAGTCCACGACCCCTTCACCTTGGAACTGGGACACGTGTTAAAACCAAGTCTCGCTCTCAAGGTCAAACAGAATATTGGGTCCGACCTCTAAAAAGTATAACTTCGACTCGCGTGGACGGAAAAAAACCCAAATAAATCTATCAAATAAATGAATAAACAACTATCACCGAGAAACACGACAGTAAAAACCATTACCGTCGTTAGCGAGACATTATCATTTTGGTTGAACCTTTCACTTTCATTGAGACGCGTTCTGAGTCTCCTTGTGATGTAGATACTGATAGCGCCCCTCTGAGGGCCAAGGGTGCAGGAGGGGGCACAGAGGGGAATGGAGGATGTAACATCCGTGGCGTTGTGCTGTGCAGGTGGTGTATAAATACCGGGAGAATCTCCCACAACAGACAAACACTTGGAGAACCACTTCTTTCTCAGTTCTACACCCAACTCGAGGATTGCACATCCACCCGTCATGAATATTGTGGTGAGTTTATAGCTTTATTCATTGACGCTCACTTTCTTGAATATAATGATTGTACCAACTAACTAAAAACCTAATTTTACTTTATTTTATTTTACTACCGTCTAATACTTGTTCGGAATATCCGCATATTTAAATTGATGTAATGTATATGAGGAAATGAAAATTTAGAGAAAAAAATACTCGCATGTTGGTAGATAAAGAGTGGATGACTATTTAGGAGAACATACTTTAGTTCACCCGACTGAGATAAAAACCTTTTCCTCCCCATCACTGGAAGGTGTCGTTTTAATCAGAAACAGTTCTTATTGCGAACATGTGGCTCTCTGGAAATAATTGTCACTTTGTGACATATGAGGAAGTGTCCATATTGCAGACACGCCGTGATTTCTATGCCATCCCGCCCTTAATTTGATAATAGGGGTGGCCCATGAAAGCCTAGCAGTTGTGCGGCCTTTAAGCCTTGTCAGTCCAAATCTAACTCAATTACATACACGAGGATAGGTTAGATAAGGGTAGGTTGAGGGGAAAGCCCCGGTTGTCCGGGGGGTGATGTCAGCAACCCCTTTCACCCTTTCACCCTTGTCCCCTACCCTCACGCAGGAGCTCCCGTGAGTTGCTCTTTTCCCTGTTCGCAATAAGGAGGCAACCCAACTGTAAAATTAGCCTCGATAAGACTGTTGCCTTTGTGTAATGGTATGTCATATTTTGGGTATGAACGTTAAATCAAAACCAACTTTTATACATTAAATTGATTAGCTTTTTTCAAATATATATTATTTGCTCTACCTATTTCATTAAAAAAATTGTAAATAAAATAATAAACGCCCCTCAGTTCGATATAATTTGTACACTGGTTTTATGTAATTTTACAAAATAATATTTACCATGTTAATAATTATTTTTTTAGCACCACGCTCGGGTTATACGCTTATCTACTGGTTACGTCAGTGGTTTTTTGGACCACCGGGGTTATATTTATAGGAAGAGTAGCCGCATTTGCGTGGAAGAAGGTTAATAAACCATTTTGGTGAAACCACCCTCAGTACACCCAACAGAGATTCGAATCTCGATATACTCGTCATCATCAGTCTAGTCTACTGCGAGAATAGCGCGTTAGACCACGCGGCTACCGAAGTGGGTACCATCTTTATTTTATTTACTTTTATATGTTGAATTCATTTTAGGGGCAGTATTTACTCCTCTATAATAATTTAACTTAAGCCAAAGAAATCACACTTATTCTAAATAGTCTATCAATCCAATTGTAAACGTTTATCTAATGCTTACACATCCACTTTGTTTCAAACATTATTTTGAGTAGGAATTTATTATAAACATATCAAAACACGCTGCTTTTAAGAAAATGAGGTAAACAAATCTAACATCGGATAAAAATATGTTATTTGTAGTCAGGCCTTGTTTGTTAAGCTAAATGCATTGTCAAATCCCTCAGAATACAATTTTTCTTTTCCAATTTAATAAATAGTCGTAGCATTAAGTAAGTTTAACACTAGACAATCCTACGCTTTGTAACTGACAGTAATTTTAATACAATATAATTAATTCAACCCATTTATTCAAAGAGCTATAACTATCTTTGTATAACTTATATTTCGAGAGAACAATAATAACAACAGCTCAGATTGATAATAATAACAATTGTTTATAAGATGGCCGACTATTGGAGCGCTGAGAAATCCCACCTTATTTAAGATATGCTTTTAAATATGCGAATATAAATACCTCCAAAATGAAGGTTAAGGTGTCCATTAATCCTAAAGGATTAAGGTGAAATGAAATGGGGGGAAATATTTTTAGGACAAAATAAAAAAAATATTGATCCAGTTCAAACATAGAATTTAATTTTTTTCACATGGTAACCTCAACATTTATTGAATATCTATGAAAAGTGTCCTGAAATTTAATGAAAATATTTTCTCTTAATTTAAACAGTTTGTTAGGTAATTCAGCCATGCTCATGACAGATATTCAACCACTGTTGATATCACCGTGTGAAGAAAATTAAACTCTTATGTTTGTACTGAAGCAATATTTTATTTATTTAGGCAAAAAACAAGTTTTCCAATAACAATGCAAAACACTGGCCTTTTTCGCGTACCCTTCCATTCCACATTAAGAACAGAATTTTAGTTTTTATGGATTTGGAAAAATCAGAAAACGTGAAACTAGCTAATTTTAAACGACTTTTCACACGAAATCTCGCAGTTCTGGTATCAAAGTAAATCGTTAGAAACATTAGCTGTATCTTTCTCCGAACAAATAAAGTCAGTATTTAGTACGATCACAGCAGAACAGTTACATATAATTGAGGATTGTTTCTGTGTTTTAGAAGCTAACTCTTCTTTTCATAAGAAATACCACAATGTGGATATATTTCGTTTCAAATAGGTGGCGCCCTTAGTATTAAATATAAACTTAATAGTTTTATGAAGATAATCTAAATTTAAATAACTTTCTCTTTAGTAAATTAACTGGATAGTATATAATAAACCAAAACCCACATTTCCTAAACGGCACACAGATTAATTAGTTAGTTTGTTGTGAATATGGCATATTCTCTGTTGGGTTTATGATTTTAAAAAAACTCAACACTTAATGAACATTGCAAAAACTACTCGGGGGCTTCCCTTATAACATACTGGTATAGTCTGTCCTAGTTAAATATATTACCTTTGAAAATGGTTGGAATGCGAACGTTAGAGATAAATCTACGGAAGATTTCTTCATATTTATTATGTTTGGTGCGTTTAGGTTAAGCTTTTCCCCATTCATTTGATCGTAAATCGTAGCAACCCTGTAATGATTCCAACATAAATTAATATAGTGTAATGTAAAAGTTAATTCCCCCAGATAAAATGTATTGTTTTCCCCCGCCACATCTTTATACCTGTCCGGGGTTTACTCATTATAATTGCGCTAATGGGGTGGAGGTTAGGAAGTTTGAATTTAAAGAAAGTGTGCCCAAATTTGCGTGAAGGGAAGGTGGGAAGCCGTTAAGGGAAAAACAACCTCAGTACATTCGGCAGATATTCGAACCCCGACCTCCCACCATCAAGAATCAGACTGGCATATTGTCAATAGGCTCAAGGACGCTGGCTTATTGTAGTAGAGTTGTGTGTTTATGAAGTTTGATTTGGAGCATTAGGATTGATGTATTAATTTCCTTAAGAAAATATTTTAGCTATATATACATTATTTTCTATAGTAGTCTTGCGGTGTAGATCAGGTGGTTTCTTTAAACGCAACCCTCTTAATATAATATCCTAATTTAGATATATTTATGTTACTGATACTCAAAACTACTTGAAGATCATTCGAATAGAAATCGCTGCGTTTTAGTGTAAAGAAGCCACTTTAAAAATTAGTTTGTATACCTCATTATTCTTTTAAATAATATTCCTATATTATTTAAAATAAACTATGGGGGAATGAACAATCATACAAGTTTGAGATAGTATTCTCGATAAATTAAAGACTACAAAATTAATAAAATTTGAATGGAGTATAAAAACAAACACACATAAATTTGAATGTTCTTGCAACTATTTTTTTACTTCCATTTTATATTTAAATAATCGCATAATTGTAAGAATATTCTCATAAACTATATAATATTATTCTTGGCAAAAATATAATTTTGTATTAATTCTCAAATTAACCCCCAAGAAAATTATGTTTGTAAAACTTAAAACATTTCCTTAAATGCGCTCTTTAAACCCGTCTGTTAAATTAGGCGGGTTCTATAATTTAGAGTGTATATCTTCAGTTACTCGGAAGCTGTAAAGTATCATTTAGTATCTCCCATTAGGATAAATCAGCGACCTTCATGAAAAAATTCCACATCCTATTTAATCAACCAATTCACGATCTGGTACAAAGTTACGTAGGCGAAGCTCATTGGAGCACGTATATGATTGAGTTGAAATACTCTTTCGAAGACTGGTAGTTTAATTCTATATTTAGATTTAAAATGGTGATTATATAAATACAAGTGGCACTGATGTAAGAAAAACTGTTTTATTGAGATCAGTTTGTTCTTTGTTCGAAGTTCCTTTCACTTTGCTTTGTTCCAGTAGTTTCCGTTGTTAGGAAGGTCGAGTTCAAATACTGCCCAAGGACACTGAGGGTGGATTTTGTAACGTTTTATTTTACTATTTTTTTCCAATCGTATCTCCCCACTAGGAGGGTGAATTTGCTTTTCCACCGTTAACATCCCTAGCCTGAGATTAGGGCCAGTTTCATATTCAGACTGAGTACGCCTCAAGTGTGATGCTATACTAAATCCTAATTGAATGGAGCAGTCTCATATGTGAAACTGGCCCATTCCATCTTGGTGTAGGTAGGTGTCGTCTTGTGTTTAGTATAGCACCACTCTTGAGGTGTACTAAGTCTGACTATGAAACTCGCCCATTTAATCACCTTCATTGGGGGAACGTGGACAAGGTTATCAGTCTCGCATAGTCTGGTTTGATGGTGACGGGAAAGTTAGTGTTGGATTTCTGACCAGGTGTTTTTTCTTTAAATGATTTTTCAATCCATTTCCACACAAATTCTGGAATATTCTCTAAACCCAACCTTTCTCATACCTTTACTACAATCTTAAATATTCGTTCAGCCTGGATGAGTAGAAAGACATGGAACCAAAATATAAACTATCGTTAGTAATATATGTTATATATTTTCATTCAAATATAAATGTATTATTGTTCTTAAGGATTTTTCATCTATTTCTATATTATTAATTTACAAGTACATTTTACCTGAGTTATATGTGAAATGTGGTTAATGATGTTTTCTTATGACACAAAACAATCCTTGGGTAAACATTTTCCTCATTCTGATCTCTGTGACGGGACTATTTCAGGGGAACGCATCAGACAAGACATTGAAGGTCCAATTTCGAACAAGGCAACGAACCTGCCGAAAGATAGGACACCAGTAATAGCAACCACGAGAAGGTTAAAATTAATTTCCGTAAGCCATTAGGTCATCGCTGCGGGTAAATTATTTAGATGAAACTACGTGTTAAGTTAAGATGTCCTAAGCCTCCGTCCGCGTGACATATTAATGGTATAATTAAATGTTTTCTTAGAAATGTATTATTTGATGTCTATTTTATTCTCACGTTCTATTTCCCCCTCGCAGATCGTCGTACTCGCCCTTTTCGCCTGCTCACACGCCGCGGAATTGGACAAGAAGGGAGAGGCGGATAAATCCGTGGACAAGCGAGGCGTCCTCGGCTTGGGTTACGGCTACGGCGACTACGGTGTATACGGTGTATACGGTGGATACGGTCACGGTCTGAGCTATGCCGCCCCCATCGCCATCGCCGCTCCCGTGTCCACCGTCTCCAAGGTCAGCTACGGCACCACCCACCTGGGAGGTTATGGTTACGGTCTGGGAGGATACGGCCTTGGCTACGGCTACGCCAGTGCTCCCCTGTACACCGCCCCTGCCGTCACCAAGGTGGCTTACGCCGCACCAGCCCTGAGCTACGCCTCCCCTCTGGATCACGGTTTGGGCTACTCCGGTTTGGGCTACTCCGGTTTGGGCTACCATGGACTCGGCTACTCCGCTCCTTTGAGTCTGGGCTACGGAAGCTACGGCTACCATCACTGAGAGCTTCTACTGTTTTCAAATCAACGTTTAGTGTCAGACCCATAATCATCATCATCATCATCGTCGTCATCATCATGACAAGCCCTCACAAACATTTGCAATTGAAAATAACTGCGTAAAAAAAATCAAATTTGATTTACAAATCTAAACTTTTTTGCTAGCATCAATTGAAATTTATTCGTTGAACTACACAGATATAGAAAGTATCACCAAAAACAGCTTTATTCATATTGAACACGTTTTTGTTGAAAACAAGAGAATGATGAATATAAATAATGCACCAAGCGTTTTTATGACGTTTAGCTGGTGCTAAAAAAATATTTACTGCTATCACACATTCTATTTATTAATACTACAACTACGTCCCTGTGTCAAAGCGATGAACTATACTTAAGTAATTTTTCTATTTAATTTTTCGTTTAATACACCATGTGATTTACATTTCTTGGAAGAAACAAAAATTATCCCATTTGTTTGAATAATTCTAGGTAGTACCATCTTTATCACGATTCAAATATTTTACTAAAGTTATTGCATCATTGATAGGCAGTCTCTATTTCTCACATGTTTAATACAACTAACAACATCAGTACTATGCATTTCTTACTGTAGAATAAATGGCAAATCAAACAAAGTGCTTTTTCTTCATTTAAATGTATTAGAAATTAAAACATCCTACAATATAAATCTTAATGGCTGTACTGTACATAAAGACGAAAACTCTGACTCACTCACTTACTCTTCACCATATCTCCCGAACCCCTGTGCCTGGAATCACTTACTCTTCACCAAATCTCCCGAACCCCTGAGCCTGGAATCACTTACTCTTCACCATATCTCCCGAACCCATGTGTCTGGAATCACTTACTCTTCACCATATCTCCCGAACCCCTGAGCCTGGAATCTTGAAATTGGTAAGGGAGGTTCCCCTTAGGTCATATGAATTTAGTTAGAAAGGGTTTGGAGAAATTCAAATATGAAGAGGGTCAAATTCTGGCTGGAACATTGTGATCGTCAAGAACATGGGATACAAAAGCTGGAGCGCTAAAATTTACCAGAAAGGGAGAGGGATTGCCCCATATGATCACAACACTCTAAAAATGATAGATTTTAAAATGAGACCCCCAATAAATTGTAGTGATAACTAAAAAAAAAACCAAGATGAAAGAAGAAATTAAAATTTGGCAGACCAGTAGGGATTCAAATCCAGATAACTAAATAAATATAGAAATTAAAAATGTCAACGTGTAAGTTGGAGATATGGTGTTAGAGAGGCTCAAAACAGCGAGGGGAGGAGGGAGAATGAGGTTCGAATCTTGGTTGGGCTTATGAGGGTGGTTTTATAAAATAGTTTTATACTTTCCTTCCATGGAAATGTGGGTACACTTCTTCAAAATATAGCCTTTCTACTCCTAAAGCTATAGTAATTAGTACATAAGCATATAACCCAGATGGGGAGTAAGGCGTGGTGATAAAATTGATTCAAAGATTTAATTTATTAAAATTTATTATTATTCATAATTGGTTTGGAATTGACAACTATCTGCGAGTGGAACGAAGAGGAGCTATAAAAAGGTCGGTAGCCGCATGTTGAATGTCATGATTTACTATTGTTGTGTTGAAGGGTCAAACTGCCAGTACAATATGAACACATAACAAAGACTATGTATTAAATCAAGTAATTGAGTCAATTCTATATAAAAACTGTACATTTCTCTTGCAAAACCTCTTGATTGATTTTTTATTTTGTACATATATCATCTCGTATGGTACATATATCTCTTGTTATTTTGTACATATATCACCTGTTCAGATTATACGCATGTATGATAACTACTCTATTGGTGTAGGGAGGGGGGAAGAAAGCATTTAATAGATAATATACCCACATGTGCATGGAAGGAAAGTGGGAAACCATCTAGGATAAAATACCCTCAGTAGACCCTAACGGGATGTGAATCCCAGCCCCCAGCAGACCAGTCCAACAAAAGTGTGACAGCTAAGACCATTCGGCTTCTGAGGAGAGTACAAATAATCTTAAAATATTATTATTAAAATTCTTATATTTCTGATAAATTGTATGCATGACCCGTTTAAAACAAGTGAAAAACTAGAATATTATAAAAGGGAAACATTAAATATACCCTTGGTGAAGGAGCTGATTTCGTGCGGAAAAGATTAGCTAGTTCATTTTTTTACATTTAACACCATGGTCATTAAATAATAATAATAATAATACTTAGTACCACGTCACGTTATAATTTTTCAAATATTTGGTCTTAAGCCACGTGATCAAGAGTTAATCTTTCCCTTCTGTATTAGTTGATCTACAAATCAACTGAAAATACATAAATTAATAATTATTACAGAATACATTCTAATACTATGATCTAAAGAAAAATTAAGTATTTTGTTTTAGTTGGTTGTTTAAATATCCATATTAGTCGTAAAAAATGTTTCTTTGAGAAATAGAAACTACGCCTATTCCACATATTTGTTTGACTTGATCTTACATTTACATATATATACACATTATGATAAATAGATGATCTCTCCCAATAAAAGGCAATTTAAATTCCTGTGTAGCCAAGGAAATAATCATATACATACAATATAATGTGTATTTGTGTGTAAACGCTGTAACTTCAAGAACCATGAACCTTACTTAAGTACCTAGTGATACATACAGATGTGTACCTCAGTCCCCTTTCGGAAAAACTTTTACCCACTTTTAGACCATAACGCCTTAAACCGCTTAGCTGTCAGTGTGGACATTGGATCCCAACTGAAACTGGGAATGTTTGTGAGAAAGTTCTAAATTATGTTACGTGATGCCATTTTAGGTTGTTGGCGTTATTATTTTTTAAACTGTTTTTAGTGACGTGTATATTACTACCTGTTCAGGTTGTACGCCTTTGTATTAATTACTCTAACCTTAAATCTAGGACAGACACAAAATCATTAGCCCAGCCATGAATTCATCCCTGTGAAAGGGTAAGCCCACATAACAACAATGATACATTTATCGGCCATGCCAGGAATCGAGTCCGGGACCCTTAGCTCCGTAGGTGAACCCACTACTGACGGAGCTAAGCGTGGTAATTTCCTAGCGGGATTTTTTTTATAAAAGGGCTAATTTGTTTTTTAAAAAACGTGGCGATGGTGCACAGCATATAATTTCTCGCTACTGTAAATAAAAAAGAGATATTTACTTAAAACTGGTAAGATATTTGAAAAGAGATACTAGACATTGCTGCACATCCTACCAAATAACATAAAATAAATAATATACCCTGTTAGAGAAAAGAGGAACATCACACCCAATGAGCATTACAGCAATTTCCTAATTTAAAGAGTTCCGTAATATATATATTTTATATAAGTGTATTTTATATATAAATACTTTATATATATAAGTACTATATATATATACGGTATATATAAGTACTATATATATATATATATATATATATATA
>CABFOW010005937.1:13376-35458 GCA_902141385.1 Timema californicum
TATATATAAGTACTATATATATATAAGTACTATATATATATACACGGTATATATTTCGTAGGTGAATTGGAAAATCTGGTTTATTGCAAAAGGTGCCCTCAATTTACAATGAGCCAGGCTGATTAGTAGATAATATTATTTGCTTATCAGCCTTATAATATTTAGGCTTATTGCAATACGACCAGGATAGAAAAGGCTTTTTAAAAAGTCTACAGTAGCGGTTCTCAAACTGTGGGACGTACAATTATTCCTGTTGGTATTCCGTGAGTAGCCAAACAAAACAGACAAACTAAAGTCGTAAAAAAGTGTACTCTTAAATCTAATAACCATACTACGACCCAGTCTAACCTAAATTAAAAAATAGATTCAAACAGTGGATGTTGGTGTGGCAACAATGATCAACGCTCAGGCAGACGGTGCCGCCGCACAGTCTTGTAATAAAAATGGACATTGTTGGGGTGGCAACAATGATCAAAGCTCAGGCTGATGGTGCAGCCGCACAGTCTTGTAATAAACACGGACATTGTTGGAGTGGCTACAATGATCAAAGCTCAGGCAGACGGTGCAGCCGCACAGTCTTGTAATAAACACGGACATTGTAGGGGTGGCAACAATGATCAAAGCTCAGACAGACGGTGCAGCCGCACAGTCTTGTAATAAACATGGACATTGTTGGGGTGGTACGTCATGACAAAAGTTTGGGAGCAGTTGGTCTACAGAATATAATATTTTTTCTTTCAGCATGTTCTTAAATTAACTTACTAAGTTCCGTACGATTGCAAGGTTTGATTAAAAATCTCAAGTTCAAGAATTGTATAGTAAAAAATATTAAATAAACGTAACTAGATCCTATGAATAAGTAATAGGTATTGAAAAATAATAATACAGATATAAATTTAATAGTTACTTTTCTTTTATAGAATAAATATACGCGTTTACAAGTATATTGTGACATTTATTATAGGAAATTCACACTTTTCACGTAACACTTTTATTTATTTTCACGCGCTAAACTGCTATGACATTTTGGTGTGAACAATTAGTTTATCTTCTCACAGGCACACTCTTTCGTTTAACGCTGTTTTTTTTATACTTTACACCTGCAACTGGTATATCCCCCAGACTGATTCCTTCCTCACAGATTGACGACAATTACTTATTTTTCTGGGATGTATTTATGAATTTGTGTGCCAGAAATCTGGAGATCACTTTTATTAGACTAGGCTGTAACACACTCGTATATATTAGATTTTATGAGCCCATTTTTTAAGACTTTAATTTGTTGGTTTTGTTTGGATTCTCACGGAATACCATCAGGAATTGTACGTCCCACAGTTTGGGGACCGCTGCTGTCGATTTTTTTAATAATCTTTCACTATATAGGGCTCATTGCAATAAGCCTGGAAATTATCAGGCTGATATCCAAATATAATATTATTTTCCCACTAGCTTGGCTCATTGTAAATTGAGGGCGCCTCTTGCAATACGCCAGATTTTACAATCCACCTACTACTACTACTACTACTACTACTACTACTACTACTACACACACACACACACACACACATATATATATATATATATATATATACACTTATAATTTGGAAATTATTGGTTTTATAAAAATATGTTTCAAATAATGATTTTTATATTTTATATGCCCTCATTTTTGGAATGATAAATTATTTCGTACCTCAAAGAGGTAAGTAGATATGATAAAAATTGGAGGTTTCCTTAAGTGTGAATTACCCTCAAAGTTATTTTCATGAAGAAATGAGAACTTCCATTTTGTTTTAATATTAAACAATACATATTTACAAATCTTAATCGAGTCAAGTTTGATATAATCTATTTTTTCTCTACGTCTCTAACAAATACTACCATTGATTTTAGGGTAAGATAGATCACTAAAAAAACCCGAGAAACCCTTTAAAAACCCTATGACCCAAGTTTTAACCCAATTGATAAAATAGTTTCATCTCTAGTCAGAGCTACAGACTGACATTATTAAAAAAGATTTACTTTTTCGGATTCAGGGGTTTATGAAACGTCGACATCCATCAAAATTTTGAGTTAGATTTTTTTGACAGTAGCTATTTTTTCTCAACCAGAAAGATGTGAGAAGGTAACATTATGTATTAATATATTAACCCACACATTTCATATCATGGTCAATATTTCTAAAAAGTAATATCTTTATTTATTTATTTAACATATGCACAATTGTGCATACATATTAACATCTCACGCTGTATTCTTTGTTCAAGGTAATTCTTAAAAAAAAATTCTAAATTTTTTTTCTAAATAGTTAATAAGTGGCTTACAGAGTCTTGGTAAAACATTTTTGTGGTCCGCAGCTTAATAATGGTTGGTAACTTCTGCTTTAAAAATTATATCCAAGAAACCATTTATAATTAATAAAGTTCCAGAGTTGGTTTTAGATTTCAAAACCATTTTCAAAAAAAAGTTAATTATTTAATTTAGATGAGATAATCGAGGTTTAAAGTCATTCCACCAACTTATTAGCAGTTTGAGCTTTCCAAATTTCTTCGTAAAAGCGTTACATTGCCTTGGAATGTTTTTGCCTTTTGCCCTTTACATCTCTTCTGCCATCTTTAAACTCTTGTGGGGCAATTTTTTTAAATAATAAAAGGGCTGTTTTCCACTATTATTTCACTTCACACATCCCTAAAGACATTAAATGTAATTACACTCAGCCACATTAAAAAAAAATCCTTTCATCAATAGTGGCACTAGCTACACTGACTTAGAAACGGTGGAGAGTCAGGTGACTTCCTAAAGAAAGATGGTGATGGCGATAAGTTTTACAAACTTGCCAAAACCACTGGCGACATATTTATGGTTTCAAGGACGGGCAGCTAGTGACTTGGAGTGAAAAGGGATGAGTTGTCTGCTCTACTCTGACCAGGCCGTTCTGTTTCGGCTATTGCGGGGTTGTATCAGATATATTTTCAAAATCCGGGGGCAAAATATGAAGCACCTCAGCTCGTATCAGTTTTCACGAGTGTCAGATTGAATATTAATGTGAATGAAGTACCATTATAAAGTTAAAAGAAGTCATTAATTGATTTGCTCTCCCCATTTATTACACACGTTTAAGTATATAACATAATTAATTGAATATTGCATTTATTTGGCAATTTTTTACGCTATTAATTGAAGGTTTTGTTAGGTTGGGCTGGTTTGTTATATTTTTAAAATTTATTTGAGGTATTTAATTTTCACTTTTTGAACTGACTGATTATATCAGCGCACAACTCATAAACTAACTTAAATCTAGAACAGACACAACATCCAGTCCCAATTCGTTAATTTATCTCTGAGAAAGGGGGGAAACTCACATTTCACCATTGATACATTTTTCGACAATGTCGGAAATAAAAAGCCGAGACCCTTAGATCAGTAGATAGTAATGTTACCAATTGAACATAGGTGTCGGACTTAGAATGTTATTAAGTTAGAGAATGTGAGGAATGCCAGGCCTCCCCCGTGGTTCGGATCCCACGTTAAACTGTAGGACCTCCATTTCATCTCACAGTCACCCTACCATTACACATTAGCGTAAGTGCGTATAAACCTAACGGGTAGTATGACCCGGTGCTAATAATAATCATTTCAGGGAGTAGTGAAATGTTGACATTTATCAAGATCTGTAATCCGATATTTTTGGTGATCACAATATTTCTCTCTTCGAGGGATCAAGAGGAGTTTTATAGAAACATTTCCTGTTGAGTTTGGGAGCTCTAACTAACACGTCATGGACACACACAAACCAACCATCAAACATTTGTTATTCTGCAGTGTTAGCTGTCTTCTGATTATTGTAGTAATAGGTTTATATGAATATATTTCTAAGCTACGGAAATGTAAGCTTAAATAAAATAAATATGTTGCATGTTATTTATAGATTTTCATTGAACAAAGAAACCCTTTTTGTTACCTAATATGAATACAAACCAACCCAACTATGAGCAAAGCTCACTGTATTATAATATGCATATGGATCTGGTGTACTGAGAGTGTTTTTCCCCTCTCACTCAAATGTGGGCACACTTCTTATAAATATAACTTCTCTAATCCCGGTGTGGAAGTAGAAGTGGTGAAAAAATATTAAAAAAATACAGTTCTTTTTTTTTACAAAGAAACAAATTCAAAGCGGAGGTTCGGGACGCTATCCCAGTGAATATTTGAATATTGGGGAGAATATTTATAGTAGTCCTTATCTATTAAATTTTTTTAATTAGAATATCTTAGTGAATGTTTATAGCACAATCAATGACACGTTCTTAAAATTAGATCCCTTTAAAATATATTTGAGGAAGCTTTATCAGATTTAAAAAATAATAGATGCTTCTAGACGCTAATAGAAGTGTTCCCCTTTAGACATTTTTTGAAACTTGGATACCTTTATAAATTATTTAAAGTAATCTCAACCTGAAATTTAAAAACAAAATTTTTAGCACCGCGTCTTACTACTCATTCGAATTGTATGCCTATACAATGATTACACCAATGGGTTAGGGATTAGGAGGGTTTAATTCAGATGAAATGCACCCGTATTTGCGGGGAGGCCGAGTGGAAAAACATTTGTGGAAAAACATTTGGGGAAAACCACCTTCAGTGCATCTTACCGGGATCTACTACCGATCTTCCACTCTTCGGCAGTCTAGTCTAACATGAGATTAGCGTGTTATTTTAAATATCACATGTCCTTAGTAACTATTGAAGTGGTATTCCTCTTCTTTTTTTAAATTGAGTAGCTATAGATGCTAATAGTAGTTTTAGGAAATCCTATATCTAAGCTTCATATTATGGAATATCGAAGGGGAGTCAAATAAAAATATAAAGGTGTCAAGTTTAAACCAGGAGAGGAAAATTCTTTCCAAGGAGGAAATGCCCCTGACTCAAGTTCCATCATTACTTGCTGCCCATCCCGTCTTCCCATCCGAGTTGACAATAGTATTTAGAACCGCGTTCAAGGTATTGAATGGCAAACCCAGGGGGAAGAGAGACTTGGGAAGACCCAGACTTGGATATACCACGGTCTTTAGTAAGTGCGGTAATGAACTTTCGAGTTCCTAATGCCATAGAATAAGTAAGTATGATGCTTAAACCAGAAAAACCCTGGGATATTTAAATCGATTGCAAATTTTACTAACAATTTCTAGTATGATTAGATATTTTGTGTGGGTGTGAACCAATTGACTTAAAAATAAGACATAAAATAAATGGTATATTTTAAAGTTACGAAAGGTTATTATTCTTAACACCGCGTCTTACCACCCGTTCGGGTTATACGCATATGAAAAGATTGAATTTAAATTTTTTTTTATTTTCTAAAAAATTGTTTGTAGCAATAAACTACTGGAGTGCCAAAACAAATTAAACAAAAATATTGGTATCAAATTGTTGGGTTTTGCCAAAATTAGAGGGTTTTAGTACGTTTATAGGTACATAAAATATAAAACTTATTTTAGGTTTTTCGATATCAATATGAAGTTCAATAGAATAAGAATCTAATAGATATTTATGTCTCGGTCTTTTATTTGGTAATTTTTTCTATTAGATTTATTATAGAACAGTTAGAATGTTAGTGACGCTCATCAGCAGAATGAGCATAAACCATACCTTGAGACACTCCGATGTATGGTGAGTAGTTTTAGGGGTGTGCAATATTCGTATGGATGGTTTGGGTAGTAAGATGTGGCGCAATCAATATGCCAAACAACAACTACATTCATATAGAAATTAGTGATATTAATATTACCTTAATTACAGAGATAATACATGACTCATATAGGAAATTAACGATAATTGATTAAAACAAAAAACAATTGATACTAGTTGGGATTGAACCGTCTTCCTCTACGTGTGAAATTTTGACCAATATTTCAGCTTTATTTCAAAAGTTTGTTTCTCATATGTAAAACGTGCGTGTCTAATATTTACAAAAAATGTCTGCGGTGTGTTCTGCTCCTGACGGGATTCCGAGCTTCCAGTTACGCGAGACAGATTTCTCTGTCAAGCTCTAAGACGGTACAGGCCTCAACCGCTTGAGCCACTGCAACTTGAAATATATAAGAAGAAAATAAAATATTTAAACCACAACAAGGATCTGTATCGTAGCAACACATTCTTGATATTAATACCCGGGAAACGATATTATTATTTAATATACAAAATAAAATATTAATTAAAAATATATAAAATATTATACAGCTTTATTTATTTTAAATATTATACTTGCTCAATTTGTTAATTGGTATATAACTTATATATTTCCGTGGTGTTAATATATTTATGGAAAACACGACACCTGTGAACTGATGGTGGTTTCAATTTGATATAATACCAACAACCCCTACTAGAAAGCAGTAGTGCTAACCCTAAATTGCGATCTGGCTGCTATTTTAAGAAATAATACCTTTAGGACTAGGTGAGAAAAACGCACACATTAAAGAGCTCTCAAATGAATGTTGGTGCATCAGATTGAAACACACCTTCCTCTTGCCGTGTCTTTATATCGGGATGCACGTAACGAAGTGTCTTCAAATAAGTGAGATAAGTGACAAGAAACCACAAAAGAATGATTGAAAAAAGACTTAAAATGTGATTTTAAGTGACTAACAGGGACAAGAATATCCCAGTAATATACATAATTTATATTATGTGTTTTTCTCTGTTCCCTACCAAAAATACCAGTTACAAAGTTTTAACTTATCTTTAAGAAAATCACAAAAATAAATTTAAAAATAGCTGAAACTTATCCTTTTTTTTGAATTTCCTTCTTTTCTTCTTTCAATACATTTATTTTATTTTCTCTTTTTATCATCAATTTTTATTTTATTTTCCTCCAGGTAATTTTGATAGCTTTTATGAACACCTTGGACTAGAGCTAATAACTTCCTTGTAACGGGCACTAGCTCTGGTTAATTATCATACAGTAGTGATGCATCTTTTGTTGTTAGACATGCACTTAATATATGTTCTGACATGCGGGCATGATCTTCCCTGAAGACTCTACATGAGGAGGAAATCCTTCTTTCAAAATTTGCATTTCCAAGGGAAAGAAATAGGGACGCTTTTACAACTTTACATAGAGTTGGATATTTTAGATTTTCAGCTGAATTATAAAATGTAAATAGATGGCTCCAAAATTCGTCTATTCTAACATCTTCAAATTTAATTAATTTTCTCCTCAAGCTGCAAAAGCTGCCACTCATCAATCAAACTATCTTCATAGATATTAAATAATTGACCATAGTTCAGTTAGAAATTCCTGGCACCACAAGAACTTATCCGCTTAAAACCAACCTTCTGTTAAATATTAAACTGTGAACATAAATATGCTGTACATTAATACAGCCTTGGACCGTTTCAAAACAAAACCTGTGCTGTGAACATTTTTTTGAAATCATTATAAATTATTAATAATAAAGATATTTTTTTCTTATCACTATACCTTATTAACCGTCCAAATTATTTGCTTATGTAGTAATTAAGCTTATGGTTTAGGGAGGAGGAAGGCTTAATTTCGAGGATGTGTACCCAAATTTGCCTGAGGAGATAGAGTGACCATGTGGCCACCAAAGCAATAACCAGCAATCAGCAATGTAATATCGAGCAAAACCGTTAGTAGTTCATACGTTTATAAGAAAACCCTTCAGTTTCTCATTATTGGGATTCACATTAAACTATAGTATCAAAAACTACAACAAAAACTAACAGTGGGCGATACTATGCAGCTATTAGATTTTATACTGGAATTCAATGTTTCTGAATAAGATTACTAAGTGATGATCTTCCTTCTTGAAAACCCCTTAAAACTGGTAAGTAAGTAAGCCTAATAAATTTGTTCAGATAAGTGACTAAAATAGAGATTTTTTAAGACAAAAAGTGACTTTAGTGACCAACAGAAAGAAAAGTGACAAAAATGATAAAAGTGAACCACTGGCATCTCTGCTGCATATAGTCGCATAAAAAGAAGTCTTTGTGTCGATAGTTAAAGTATCGATATATTCATGTGTGTTTTTCCGTATTCCACGTTTTTCTGCCCTCATGTATTATCATTAAATCGACACTAATGGGAAAGGGATGTATTAAGGTAAAATTCAGAGAAAATGAAGCTTCAATTTCGTGAGGGATGTGGGGAAGGAGGGACGATTAAGAAAACATCACCTAAGTACATCCGGTCAGAATTCTAAGTCCGACCTCCTGCTACCATGACACCAGACAAGGCGAGATTGACGCCTTTGTTGGCGAGCACCCTAGGGCAGATGACTGATGGGCTAGACAATATAGCCTCAAGGTTGGCGAGTGTGACAAGTGTATACCTACAGAAGCGGCCGCCAACATTTTCCTTTTGGATAATTTTTTTGCCTCTGCTATTCAGTGGCGCGTTCTAATCATCAACAAGTTAAATTATACATAATCCAAGGTTGGTGAGCCCCTTCATCCACAATGAAAATAACTAAAAATATTTAAACACATGTGTTATAATGTTGTAAAGAATGACTGGCTAACACCAACCTCGCCCTATCTCCTACATCACTTAGCCAATAGCTTCGTCCACTTGGCTATAAAATACAGAAAATCAAGTGGCTTAAGAGCGTGCTTCACATGCCAATAAAACTCTGTGATACAGTCATTTAGAAATCTTAAATTTACACCAACACTATTGCAGGTGGCTCATTTCTTAATGAATATTAATGGAGATAAATAGTTAATAGAAGGCCCTAATACTGAACATTGTTGAATATTAAACGATATTTGGATAAAAACTGCATTTAAAACGATTTTTTGACCCGTTTAGAATGGCTTCACAGATGGGAATTGTGTATAAATCTTCATTCTTTCATAGTATGGACATATTGTAGCTATTATCAAATAAACTTTGTCACTTTGTCCCCCATCGTAACTGTGTAAAATTTAGAGTATTCATTCAAATACGAATGCACTGCACACATTTCTGGCAAATCATTAGACTTTTATTTTCACTTTTACTCCCAAACCTCGCGCGAGCTGATTTGGGCCTGCTATTATGCATGCTCTTAAATCTAAAACTCTCCAGTAGTCAGATTACTAAGATTAGTATGATAACCAATTATTTGTATTAAAATACATATTGTATATTAACTCATACTAAAACATTTTAGGCCTATGTACATATTTATTTTATTGTGACAGTCACTTTTGTTTAATGTATCTCTAATTAAAATTACAATTTTTTAAAATCAAAATGGTGGTTTTTCTAACAAGTTCTCTTTTTATTGGTATGTCTAGGTTATTAAGTAAAATTATTTTTATGAACTAGTAAAATAATTACAATAAATTAAAATCTTTATTAATTAAAATTAATAAATATATACGTGAAGAAGCCTAAGATCCTGGATCCGCCGTTGACTGGGTAAAGAGGTTACGTGTTAAATAAATCCCATCAGCGTTCGTCTGGGGATTGGGAAACCATAATGTCTCGTGAACTATCTTCAAAGCGTTCGGGCTGCTCAAAGACATGCACACTAGCTACCTGAAGCAGTGCTTCTCAAAGTTTCGGTGACGGAGGACCATCAAATGGAAGCTACACTGGATATCATCGCTGGGGAGATAGTGTGGTTACTATTGGGGAAACAGCGTTGCCATCCTCTTATTTTTGTGGGGTCAATCTCACCTCAAATTCAAGACAAGTTTCGCTCCTTCTTACCACAGTACACCATCTCCCGACATAACTGAGAGCGAGGAGATTTGGCAATAGTTGACTGAGAGAGAGCGAAGATAAAACTTTTCTCCATAACACCTGCAGTTCCCTCAGCAGTGATATTGGGTGTATGTGCACTTGGGACCATCGGGGCTCTGGGAGTGAGGGGGGGTTTGAATGTTATGCAGGAAAAGCATCTGTCTTAGTGAGGTCTTCATATTTAATAGTAGACTAATAAAGAAGTAAGACAATTAACTGACCTGCTTCGGTGGCCGCACGGTCTAACACATCACTGTCATCTAGACTAGACTGTCATTGATGGGTAGATCAGCGTTCTATCCCAGTCGGTTGTACCAAGGGAGGTCTTTCCTACATTGTTTCCCACTCTCTCCCCATTTAAATTTGCTACACTTCCTCTAGATTCAACCTTTCTCATCCTTAACCCATCAGCGCTCTTATTACATAAGCGTGTATCACGAATGGGTAGTAAGACCCGGTGCTAAGACTATACATACTATCCCTACTTCCTGACCTAGGCTACGCTAGAAGTCACATGGTCGCAGGCTATTTCTCCACGTGGCCCAGCGCCCACTTGAACTAGTTCAAGGTTCCTTTTGATGTAGCACATCACTTACAGGTGCCTTTTTATGAGGGAGCACCGAGAAGCTCTGAGAACTTTAGAAATCTCGAATTATTTATAAAGTAGTTTGATATTTTTTTATTTTATTATTATTATTAGTAGTAGTAGTAGTAGTATTAATACTATTATTAACATCGCGTCTTACTAACCGTTCGGGTATTACGCACTTAGGCCTACGCTAATGTGTAATGGTAGGGTGATGTGAGATGAAATGGATTATCTACAGTTTAACGTGGGATCCGAACCACGGTGGAGGCCTGGCATTCCACACATTCACAAGTTGTTATTAATACACGTCTTGTACAGAGGTGAAGGAAGGGTTTGGCAATCAGATAAATCTGTGCCAGGACCAAGGATTGAGCCCCAGACCACCAGCACAGAAGTCCCACCTTACCCCTAGCCCTCTAGGTCACCCAAATAATCTTAAAATCTTAGTAATTTTCAACTCCGAATGACTACAAGATCCTTGTTACTCTGAGCCTGTCTTTGTTTCAATTTATATTCTCACTAGTAAACAAATTAACCTGTAGCTATATCTAAATACGCTAGTCTGAATAAACATTAGATTTGTCCCTAGTTTATACTCCACGCATTGTGCAGGGAAACGTTTTCCAGTGGCCTGCAGAAACATCCCCACACGTCCAACGTCCTAACTCCGTCAGTAGCACCTACTGAGCTGAGGGTACCGGGTTCGATACCTGGCAAAGCCTAAAAATGTGTAGGTTTGCCCAGGATTTAACTCAGAGGTTGTCTAAACTTCGTACCCACAATTACCTGAAATGATGGGAGTTATTGTAAAGTTGTGGAGCCGGTGTGAGTTTTAAACTAACTTAAGACTAATTAACAAACCCTGGTGACCGTTGGGATCATTCCCCTTCCGTGAAATATACCCACGGTACCAGCTGGTAGTCGAGCCCGGGACCCCTAGGATCGTAGTTAGGTACATTGACCTCTACACCTCAGGACCGGTTATCTTTACACAGGGATGAATAATTATTACAGCCAGGGACTAGGTGTTATCTCTGTCTTAGATTTAAGTTAGTTTGTAAGTTATGTACTTATATACTGGCAGTTGACCATTATTTTTTCCCAACCGGCACCGGCGGCTTCTCCGACCGGCGCAAAGCCTCCCGTTAAGTTATTTATTTTATTTTCCCATGTTTCTTGTTTCCTTCCTCTGTTTCCGCTTTGCCCCTCTCCTTTGTACGTTTTGTATATTTTAAGGTCCTGGCGGCCCTTCATGAACTACGGGGTGGTTTTTTTGAATATATTTTCCCACCCCTAACCCACAAACAGAATCATTCAGCCCGCCAGGGCGTCATTGTATATTTGTGTGAAGTTTGTTATATGTTCAATGTCGTGTGTGTTGTCGAGAGACCCTCGGGAATGGTGTCAACTGTTTGTCCTATATGTTTCTCGTGTTTCATTCATGTCTATATTTATATGTTTATGAAAAAATATCAAAACCTTACAAACATAATTAATTGGTTCAGAAATTACTCGTTAAATAACTCAAATAAATAGCATGAAAACAGCCCTATTCAACTCGGGTCTTAACATAACCGAATCAACTCGGCCCACATTGGTAGTGTAAAAACAAGGAAATCCTCTGGACTCGCTTATAAATTGTTATTTTTCTAATTATAATATACCAACTCACGTTGTGGACTGCTTAGTAAAACAAAGTGTTCACAAGAGTAGCAATGAATGTGGCCTTCCTTCGCATGAAGGATGAGTAAAGAATCAAGAGATGACTAACCTTCTTGAACACACCGTTAAATGAAGGATGAGTAACAAATCAAGAGATGAATAACCTTCTTGAACACACAGTTAAATATAGAATGAGTAACAAATCAAGATATGAATAACCTTCTTGAACACACAGTTAAATGTAGAATGAGTAACAAATCAAGAGATGAATAGCCTTCTTGAACACACAGTTAAATGAAGGATGAGTAAAGAATCAAGAGATGAATAACCTTCTTGAACACACAGTAAATTATGAAGGATGACTAAAGAATCAAGAGATGAATAACCTTCTTGAACACACAGTCAAGTGAAGGATGAGTAAAGAATCAACTTATGAATAACCTTCTTGAACACACAGTTAAATGAAGGATGAGTAAAGAATCAAGAGAAGAATAACCTTCTTGAACACACAGTTAAATGAAGGATGAGTAAAGAATCAAGAGAAGAATAACCTTCTTGAACACACAGTTATTGAAGGATGAGTAAAGAATCAAGAGAAGAATAACCTTCCTGAACACACAGTTAAATGAAGGATAAGTAAAGAATCAAGAGATGAATAACCTTCTTGAACAAACAGTTAAATGAAGGATGAGTAAAGAATCAAGTTATGAATAACCTTCTTGAACACACAGTTAAATGAAGGATGAGTAAAGAAATCAAAAGATGAATAACCTTCTTGAACACACAGTTAAATAAAGGATGAGTAAAGAATCAAGAGATGAATAACCTTCTTGAACACACAGTTAAATGAAGGATAGGTAAGAATCAAGAGATGAATAACCTTCTTGAACAAACAATTAAATGAAGGATGAATAAATAATCAAGTTATGAATAACCTTCTTGAACACACAGCTAAATGAAGGATGAGTCACAAATAAAGGTATGAATAATCTTCTTTAACACACAGTTAAATGAAGGATTAGTAAAGAATCAAGAGATGAATAACCTTCTTGAACACACAGTTAAATGAAAGATGAGTAAAGAATCAAGTTATGAAAGCTTCTTGAACACACAGTTAAATCAAGGATGACTAAAGAATTAAGATATGAATAACCTTTTGAACACACAGTTAAATGAAGGATGAGTAAAGAATCAAGAGAAGAATAACCTTCTTGAACACACAGTTAAATGAAGGATGAGTAAAGAATCAAGAGAAGAATAACCTTCTTGAACACTCAGTTAAATGAAGGATGAGTAAATAATCAAGAGATGAATAACCTTCTTGAACACACAGTTAAATTAAGAATGAGTAACAAATAAAGTGGTGAATAACCTTCTTGAACACACAGTTAAATGGAGGAGAAGGTTCTTCTAATAATGATCATACCATAGATATGGATGTTCCCTGTAAGTTTCTATAACACAATTTTCATGACGAGGGACAACAATGATAACATTTTCTTTTCGTTTTCATTAATGTCATTTTGTAGTTATCTAACGAGATCTTTCTAAACCGACTGATTGTATCGACACATGGCTTATAAACTTACTTAGTTCAGAACAAACACATCCATCCACCGGAAGAAAATTCATCCCTGGGAAAGAAGAAACACACATTTAACTAATTTTATACCTTTCAGCCAAGTTGGGAATCGAATAGGGGCCTTTTACTCAGTTGGCTGACTCGTCACCGACTGAACTAAGGTGTCGGACCATGTAGGTATTAAAATACCAAAAGTGAGATCTATACTTGACGAATAATTACGTGAAAGTAACTTTTATAGCTGTCAAAGAAGGTTCTTTCTATGCAAATTACCCTCTAGATAAAGTACCACTGGCCTAGACACTGGTGCCCTCAGATATATAGTGTTGGGGAAGGAATGGAGAGATGAGGCGGCATCGACGTCATTATTTCTGTACTTTCTAAATACACTTTTAATGTGTATAGATCTACCTCGGTGGCTTTGGGGTAGGATTCTTGCTCGCCCCAGGACTCAAGGTGTGCGGTTGCAAATCCAGCCGGGGTCAACGGATTTTTCATGAGCGATAAAAATACGTCAACCTTTTCTGTCTCGCTCATAGAAATTCTCGTGTGCTGATATAATCAGTTGGTTCAGATAGTACGCGTTAAATATCTCAATAAAATAAAATAATGTGTACAGCAGTGCGACTTTTGAAGATCAAGTCGTTGGCATGATTTACTTACATGGCTTGTGAACTCGACATGTCTGCAGTATTTTATGTATTTTAGACTTTTATTCAAACTATTCTCAATTTTGAGTGAAGTAAGTGGGGGGGGGAGGGGGGGCGGGTACACACTTGTAAACTCCCCCCTCCCTCCAAGGACACGCTGTATAGACTAGATAACAATCATATTTAAAAATAACTAAATGAAGACGTTATTCCTACATAGACGTTGTAAGAGCCTATATCACCCCCTCTGCTACCCCTTCCCCCTCCTTCAACAAGTCCAGACTAATGAGGACAAACTTCCCGCCGACGTTGGCGTCTTGACGTGCCTTCCCAAGGCGACGCCTCAGTTAATCACAACTTACGGAACCCCGATTTTGTGAATTAGGGCGTGACGATGGTAACCCGGGACAACTTGTTCTACCTTTCTATTTACACCGAGTAAAGAGAAAGTGTTGTGACGTTGATTCAAATTATCTGGAGATTTCTGCACCCCCATAGCCCCTTTGATAGCGGAAAATCTGTGTTTGGTCATCTGCCTGTATACTTTTAGTTTCTAAACAGTTCAGCTGATTTAAAAAATATATATATTTACTAAAATCTCTATACTAAATCTGTGAGTGATGAGTATGGTCGAATAAACACAAGAATCAAAGGTGTTTTACCTGAAACAACAAATATAAAAACGATTTTTTTTATTTAAAACTACGGGTATTGATTATTTTTTCCTAAAATTAAAGACACTAAGTAGCAACTAGTAAATAGTTTACAGGTCACATCACATGTCTTAAAAAATATCAAGATGGTATCCATTATTTTAAATGTTCACTGTGTCACTTATCGTCTGCCCGACGTAATGTTTTAGTAAAGTTAAAGAAGCGTTGTACATAAAATCTATTTAATTTGTCATTTTTTTAGTGCAGCCACAAAAAGGCCGACAATTAACTGAACAAAAGATAAAGAACATACAATATTAAAAAAACACAGACAAAACATTATTAGAGGCATAGACATATAAGAAGCCATATTATGAAACAATAACTAACAAGTCCACCTATTGAAAACAATATGACATTCTCCCACTTTGAGTTTCTAACTCAAAATCAACAACACATATTAAGGAATTTTCACAGACAATATCACTTTGAATAAGTTCAAAGTATTTGAGTAATTTTTCATTAACACATAAACACAAAACGTAATAATTTTACTATTTTAAATAACTTGCTGGAGTAGTAATCTTTCTACCCTTTCTGATTCGTTTGTCCAAAAAAGTATCTTTGAGAGGTTTTTGATCTTCCTCTTCTAAATACGTATCTGTCGAAACATTCGACAAGCTAGAGTGCGTATCTTTAGGCCTTGAGTTTGATTCTGTTGCCTCGATACTATACAATCATTCAATAGGCCTCATGGCAGTGCCTGTACCTGTTCTCAGCCGAACCAGTCGATGAAATCCATCACGTCCAGCATACAACTCTTCTACTACAGCTAAAGGCCAGTCCAGCCGTTTGAGGTTGTCACTCCCGATGAGAACCACTTCACCAACCTTTAAAAGATATTCCTTCCTGCTCTTTGAGTTTTCAGCTAACTGATACAGATATTTACTGCAGAACCTCTTTCTCAAAATTTCACGCAGTTTTTGCATGTACCTTGACCTCTTCTTCAGATCAGTTGTCCCCAATTGGTCACAATCAGGCACTCCTACTTCTTTTTGGTCCTGAAGGAATAAGGCCGGTGTCAATGGAGTCAGGCTGTCAGGATCATCTGATACATAGGTCAAAGGTCGTGAATTCATTATAGACTCACAGTCACATAGCACATTTGTCGGTTCCTCAAAAGTCAGCCGGGCTCTTCCAAGTATTCTCAAAAGCAAGGATTTCACTATACCAATAAGGCGCTCCCACCAACAACCCCACCATGGAGCAGCAGGAGGATTGAATTTCCAAACAATTCGTTGTGCTGAGCTGAAAGCATTAATTTTCTCCCAGTCCAATTGTTAAAAACATTAGCTATACCAACAAAGTTAGTACCGTTATCACTTTATATGACAGACGGTCTTCTACGTCGAGCCACGAATCTCCTCAGGGCCTGTATGAAGGCATCCGAAGACAATGCAGATACTAGTTCCAGGTGGACAGCACGATATACTGCACACGTAAAAAGGCATGCCCTGGCATTTCTTCCATCTCGTAAGTGAAGTGGACCCGCCAGATCCACTCCTGTGACTTCAAACACTACGTTGTTACGCACTCTGTCTTCAGGTAATGGTGGCACAGATAAAAACGTGTGCCTGCAAATCGCTTGCACACAGTGCATTTCATAACAACAGAACGAACGGTTCTCCTACCCTCTACAATACAGAACCTCTCTCTAAGTAAGCTCAAAAGACCCTGCACTCCCCCATGGTTTGCCTTGACATGTGTCTCATGAATCAATCTGGTGACCTCTGGATGATCAGAAGGCAATAAGGCTGGATATCTGAAATCTGACACATCCTCCCGTTCCGATATTCGTGTTTTCAGACGTAGAATATCTTTGGCGACCACAAATAAATTCAGTGACTTGACAGGCTCAGATTTCGAGTCTTGAAAGGATTCTTTCGGAATAAATCTAATGACAAGGACTTCGGCCTCATCCACTTCAATGGCACTAAGATCTCCCCTTGTCTTCGATAGCTTTCTGCAATTACAAATGAATCTGAGCACCCATCCCCCAAGACAGAGCATTTTGTGGTACTGAGAGAAGAATCGGTAATACCACTCACCATCGGTGTTCACATTTGGTAGTAGTAACTGCACCTTTTCTTTTTTCCTGGTAGACAACTTCTTCATCAGCAGAAACAACTTCCATAGGCCATTGATCTGGAGGCAGCTTTAGCCATTCAGGCCCCTCTCACCATCTTACCTGCATCAATTTCTTAACAGAGCGTCCTCGACTGGATAGATCTTCTGGGTTAAGTGGACCTGGAACGGGGTGCCAGTATTCCTTTGCCATCAATCCTTTAATCTCTTGAGCCTGTTACGTACAAAAGTGGCCCACTGCTTCTCTCTTTGTATCCACGCTAAAACCTTACTCGAATCACCCCAGAAACAAAAGTCCAACACAATCAAATCTAAATGTTCCACTATGGGGGAAAACAGTCTATCTCCAATAGTAGCGCCTAAGAGCTCCAGACGTGGCATAGTGGTCTTCTTGATGGGTGCTACCCTGGCCTTAGCCTGAACAAGTTGAACTTCAATGCAAAGTTCAGTCTCCGATATCAAATACACAGCAGCATCATATGCATCTTGACTGGCATCGTAGAACGTGTGAAGAGTATGCTTCGTGTTCTTCTGGGTGATATATCCGAGAATTTCAATTTTGTTCAAATATTGAAGTCCCTTAATCCATTTTACAAAACTCCCCTTTTCTTTTGTAGGAACTTCTTCATCCCAGCCCAGCTTAGAGGCCCACATCTGTTGAATCAACAGTTTCGGGACCAATGTAACAGGAGCTATGAAACCAATTGGGTCATACAATTTATGAGCAAGATACAAAAATTTTCTCTTAGTTACACTCTGAAAATCAATTAGAGGATTATTTTCTAGTTTGGGACAAAGTAGAATACTGTGTTTACCATCACAGATCAAACACTTTAGTTTACATCTCTTTGCAATGTGTCCACCTTTCAGACAAATAAAACAACAGCGACTCTGCCCAATCATTTTAAACTTCTCATCTCTGGTCAATTTTCTGGCTTTAAAACAATCTACAGAAAATGTGATGCGTTACAAAATATACACATTGAAGGGTTTGAGCTAGGTCTATTCCTTGTATCTACTAATGCGGCTGCTGTAGATACCTTTGTTTCTCCATAGCCGGGGATATTCCCTCTCTTACCTTTTACAACTTCCTCTCCACCACTGATGTTAAAACCTTTTACCGCAAGACAGATGCGCTCTTCTTGTTCGACTTCCCTCCGGAAAAAGTCCATTAGGCTCTGCAACCGCCCCTCACCTTGACCTGAAGCACCACTACGTTGCCAAGCGCGGAGTTAATCTTCCGCCAAACAAGATTCAACCAGTGGATATAAAATTGCCGCATACTTATCAGAGGTGACTCCCAAAGTCTCGAGTGCTCTCAGCTGAGTTTCCAAACGGTCATACATAGTCGATAACAAAGTAGAATACTGTGTTTACCATCACAGATCAAACACTTTAGTTTACATCTCTTTGCAATGTGTCCACCTTTCAGACAAATAAAACAACAGCGACTCTGCCCAATCATTTTAAACTTCTCATCTCTGGTCAATTTTCTGGCTTTAAAACAATCTACAGAAAATGTGATGCGTTACAAAATATACACATTGAAGGGTTTGAGCTAGGTCTATTCCTTGTATCTACTAATGCGGCTGCTGTAGATACCTTTGTTTCTCCATAGCCGGGGATATTCCCTCTCTTACCTTTTACAACTTCCTCTCCACCACTGATGTTAAAACCTTTTACCGCAAGACAGATGCGCTCTTCTTGTTCGACTTCCCTCCGGAAAAAGTCCATTAGGCTCTGCAACCGCCCCTCACCTTGACCTGAAGCACCACTACGTTGCCAAGCGCGGAGTTAATCTTCCGCCAAACAAGATTCAACCAGTGGATATAAAATTGCCGCATACTTATCAGAGGTGACTCCCAAAGTCTCGAGTGCTCTCAGCTGAGTTTCCAAACGGTCATACATAGTCGATAACAGCATCCCATCCGACAAACTCTGGAGAGTCAGCTTCAATAGTTCCCGCACATAAACTTCAACCAATAAATCACCGCGTCCGAAACGAGATCTTAAGCTCTGTATAGCCTTAGGATAATTTTCTCGAGTCTGAGGAAAACTTTCGACCACTTCTCGAGCCCTTGATCCAGTTAAAGTGGCCTGAATAAAATACTGGAATTTGTCGGCTGCATCTAAACACTCATCTTCATCAGTTTTAGCGAATTTGCTCCAAAAATTTAACCATTCTCTTATGTCACCCCATATTTCTTCAATTCGATCTAGGGGAGTTTGCACTTACTTTTTGAACAATGTCTAATTCTATATTCGGTATGAATACTGTCTGCGGACTCTACATCGGTATCGTGTACCACATTAAATCTTCCAAAATAAATACACTTAGTTGCCCAATTAGCTTTGTATTCATTCGCACTAGCTATTTCGGCACTCAATTCATTTTCCGACGCATCACTTTCAAGCAGGCTATTCAATATTTGCTCATCTATATTTGCAAGTTCAGTTTATTTTCCTTGCAACAGCTGGTTATTTATTTCAATGGCCACTAAGTCCTTCCCACCATCAACTGAAAACAGATCTGTTGTAGTTTTCACAAGCTTCGTGAAAGAAGCTCTAATGGCGGCCCTTTTCTTCTTAAACAACATAAACTCTTTATCTCTATCTATACGCCCTCTCACGGTCACCATAATGTCACTTATCGTCTACCCGACGTAAATAAATTCGACGTAATGTTTTAGTAAAGATAAAGAAGCGTTGTACATAAACACTATTTAATTTGTCATTTTTAGTGCCTCCACAAAAATGCCGACATTTAACTGAACAAAAGACAAAGATCATACGATATAAAAAAAACACAGACAAAACATTATTAGAGGCATAGACATATAAGGAGCCATATTATGAAACAATAACTAACAAATCCATCTATTGAAAACAATATGACACACTGTTTAGTTTTATTATTATTATTATTATTATTATTATTATTATTATTATTATTATTATTAGCACTGCGTCTTACTACCCGTTCGGGTTATACGCACCTACGCTAATGTGTAATGGTAGGGTGATTGTGAGATGAAATGGAGGACCTACAGTTTAACGTGGAATCCGAACCACGGTGGAGACCTGGCATTCCCCACTGTTTAGTTAATTGGTGAATTGTCTTAATATATGATATGTTTTTATGGACTTCCTATTAATTTGAACGAATAAACTAGAAAAACTGACGTTCTGTGGTTGTTTTTACCGAGTGATTTCCTACTCGCGCAAGTGAGGGTATATTCTCTCCAAATCATACTATTTTCCTCTCTATTCTATTGGTGTAAATACGCGGATAGCGTGGACGGGTAGTAAGATACACAACACAGATTATTTAGAATATTTATTACTAAGTGACATGCAATAGGATGGAGTAAAGCCGTCTCTAGAATAGATTATAATCATTCATCCCCCAAGCTTCGCCTTCCATATATACTCAATTGTATAGTGTTGCTTTCTTGCGTCAGTCTCTAGAAACTTCTAAATGAATGAGTCTTGATGCATTTAAATGAAAATAAGTATTAAAATTAAAGAACACTCACGGCCGGTTATCAAAACCTGGCCTTTTAGCCATAGCGAGCCACATTAGAAAACCACCTAAATTTTTCACTCGTTAATTTATTGAAGATTAATGTTATAAATTTACTGTATCTACATATAGCTATATTGAAAGAAAATGTCAATAAAATTGTGAATATGATTAATTTTTATTACAAAATTAGGGTGGGTCAAGGTGATCACACCCAAAAGGTGTCAATGGCGGCAAATCTATATTAAAGTCTTCTCTTCCGAACCATTACGCTGTGTCTGAATTATGAAGTGTTATTTGACCAATCCCAGCCCAAGAGGAGTGGTTCTATCCACCCTTGACCACCGCAACAAGAGCTCGTAGAGATAACACAGCCTCTGTATCTGATCTCTGATAAGAGTGCACTTTCTCTTTGAATTTGAGATTGGAATTTATACTCTTAGGGTTGTCCTAGCTATTTAAAGGCAAATAATATGTTTAAGAATTACAATGATTAAATAAATAACGTTTTCAATATTTATAATTTTTATTTTCGATCAGTTTTTAAGTTTTAAAAACACGTACACCTCTTGAGGGCTTCCTATACAGTTTCACAAAACTTCAACTTTTTATCTCTTTCTGAAGTTACTAAAATTTCTCCGGATAGTTAGACAAACATATAAATAGAGTTTAGTTAATATCGATTGTCTGGTACAAGGAACACAAATTCAGTGTTTCAATAAATCATACCCTTCTTTATAGGTCTTAATATATTAATTATTTTATTAGCTATAATAAAACATTTTACATTAATTTGCGAAATAAATAACAAAATACCTTGAGCTGTGTTATTAATTAACGCAAGCCTTTATAGAATAATTCCTAAAATAGAGAGTTTATAAATACTTTTAAAGGGTACACAATTTATAGACACCCTGTACTTTAAGTTTAAACTACACCAATATAATGTTAAATCCGCACATGTGGGCAAGAGGACTAGACGTCAAGTTCGTGTAGTCTGGTTTTCCGGTGACGGAAATACAGGTGTTTCAACTATATCCAGGTATATTTCTGGTGTGTGGATTTTCCTAAACTATTTCCCAATTCACCACAACGAAACTACGGGTATATTTATTCTAAACTATATGGTACTCATCGCTGCTTCATTGCGGGTAGTAAGACATGGGGGAAATTAAAAAAAAAATGAAATCCATAGCCCAATTAAAATATAATAAAAGTTCCTTATCTAGCGAGAGCCGAACTAAGAACTGTAGAATAAAATCTGTGGCAATGTTGCAAATAAAACAAAGGAGCATAATATACTGAAATTTAAACATATTCTTGTGAATTGTAAAATTATTCAAAACTTACCCAACAAGGGACGAGATGAAAGTGGGCCATTTGTTTCCTGGAAGTTAGAATGCCTAAAGGGATTTGTATAACTAAATAAACTGGTTTAACTTTAATTGTATGTTATGCCTGTCCTTTCTATGGAATATCTTTTTAAATGAAAATAAATTGTATTTATTTTTTGAGCTACTTATC